>WNWK01001734.1:0-187500 GCA_009830355.1 Cherax destructor
GACTTATGTTGGGGAAAATAAGGATTATTTTTGGACTTATGGTTAGGGAAAATAAGGATTATTTTTGGACTTATGGTTGGGAAAATAAGGATTATTTTTGGGACTTATGGTTGGGAAAATAAGGATTATTTTTGGGACTTATGGTTGGGGAAAATGTGGATTATGTTTTGAACTTATGGATTATTTTATACTTATGGATGGGAAATCAGGATTATATTTTGAACTTGTGTATTTTTGGAATTATGAATGGAAATAAGGATTATGTTTTGGACTTATGAATTATTTTTGGACTTATAGATGGGAAATAAGGATTATTTTTTTGGACTTATGGATGAGTGTAATTATATAGAATTGTGAGACAATTTCAGTAGCGACTAAGCTACGCAGACGTCATCCGTCGGACGCAGGCAGCGTGGAGTGGGATGACTGACCATAAGGGCTGCCCGTTGCATTGTGGGTGAAGGTGGAGGGCATGAAGGGAAGGATGTAGGAATGCAGTTTGACCAGGATTTTAAACTGATAATGCGATTCTGTTATGACCACATTTCGTCCACAATGTGCTTCAAGTAACAACCAGACGACCAGGGAGTTGTAGGCTAGGATACACACTGCAGGTGAGTCTAGAAAGGTGGGGAGACAGGTTCTGAGTGAGACATGTGGTCAGTGTGGTATTAGCAGTGTCCCTCTAAACTGTCGTTACACGAGACGATGATCTGGAAGTTTACTGGCAAGTGGCTCATCTGTGTCGTAGAAGCTGGAGTTCTCCTTGAAACTGATGAATATGCTGATGAGTACTGAATCAAGGACAACATTTCTTCGTATCTTCTTCATTGTCAATGAGTAGTGCATTCTTGAAGTTAATCATGCGTTATCCAAGTCATCAATTCTACTGATGTACTGGCGTCAAGAAATGCTTTTGCCATTTCTGCCATATTGTTCTTCAGTGAGATGGATATTTTGGCGCTGTGGTAAAATATACATTGGTTTCACCAATGAATATTTTATCACAGGTGTTGTAAAAGATTATTCGTAATGTCCCTTACTGGTGGTGCTCTAGTTCGTGGTGAAGACTGTGGTGGTGCTCTAGTTCGTGGTGAAGGCTGTGGTGGTGCTCTAGTTCGTAGTGAAGACTGTGGTGGTGCTCTAGTTCGTGGTGAAGGCTGTGGTGGTGCTCTAGTTCGTGGTGAAGACTGTGGTGGTGCTCTAGTTCGTGGTGAAGACTGTGGTGGTGCTCTAGTTCGTGGTGAAGACTGTGGTGGTGCTCTAGTTCGTGGTGAAGGCTGTGGTGGTGCTTTAGTTCGTGGTGAAGACTGTGGTGGCTACTTAGAAAATGTTGGAAAGAATATTGGCAATTGTCTGACAAAAGAGTTGTTAGGTGGATAAATATTTTTGGTTTGTCTCTTGCTGAGTTGTTGATATGTGCAAGGCGTCTCCACTGACGAGTATAGTGGGTTTAGAAAATACTCGTACGAGGAGAGTTCATTCTTTAACTTGGAATTTACTATTGCAGTGGAAGTGGAGCAAATCGTGTTTGTAGATTTTTACAAGGTAGCTCAAGTGTACCACTGGTACACTCAGCGGGGTAACACTAGTAGCTACAGCATGAAGGTGCTAATGAGTAGAGGTAGATGTAGCTCCTGAGCCTTACATCCAATTCTATTTCTCCTATAACCTTCATTTATTCTTTTTAGTTATGTTATGGAATAATATTTCATGGGTTTTTATACCCGCAGTGGCAGGAGAGAGAGAGAGAGAGAGAGAGAGAGAGAGAGAGAGAGAGAGAGAGAAAGAGCTAGATTTCTCCTTTACAATTCCTGTTTCAAAACATTTGGATAATATATGTTAGACTTTAATCTAGATTGAAATGGATAATTCCCAGCAGGCAACTTCAGTGTGGACCTCCAAGTCCTCTGCTTTTTGTCTTTCCGTACACACGAATACACAAACACACACACACACACACACACACACACACACGCGCGCGCGCGCGCCTCACATCTTATCAATAAATCGACAACAATAACTACAATCCCTTACCTAGATTACCTTAGCTACAATGCACTAGCAACAGTATCATGACTACAGTACACTAAGTACAATACCATAACTACAATACGCTAGCTACAATACAATACTTGCAGTACCCTAGCTATAATACCATGGCTACACTACTCTATCTAGAATACCATAGGTGCAATATCGTGACTACGATAAAGGAGATACAATTATCTAGCTAAAATATCGTAGCCCACTTGGGCAATAAAGATACCGAAGTGTTGCCCAATTTAATTTTTGGACCAGACCTAACTTAGAAACCTGACCTAACTTAACCTAGAAACCTCACATAATCTAACCTAAACTAACGTAAATTTTTTAGCTAAATTTTACCACATATATCATAGATCAATTTAAATTTATATATTACTTAAAATCATATACATTAATATATATATATATATATATATATATATATATATATATATATATATATTATATATATATATATATATATATATATATATAATATATATAAAAACATATGAAAAAATAGAAAATTCAAAGCTTTGTGACTACTACATTATCAAGGAACTATAACAGAAACATGACAGAAGGGCTATATAAGGGCGGACTCACCTCACAGTCACATCACACTAACAAAGACTACACCTCACAGTAGCGTAACATCGCACGACTCTGTGAAGATGAACATAAGAAAGGACCTGAAACTCTTCCCAAGAATTAAAATTAGTCCAATTTATCATTAAATTCTTCCCAAATTTTATTAATTATAAATGAATCCAATTTATATAAACCAAAAGAAATATTCATATTATTTTCAAAACTGCTTTTAATGAAACATGATTCTATTATATTTCTCTCAACCATGGACTTGCTTGATACAACCTTCTCAGCATTTTGAAAATCAATTGGATGGTTAAAATCTTCACATGAATAAATAGAGCATTAGAATCTTGTCCAGTTCTAATGCTATATTTATGTTGTTTTAATCTTAGTTCAAGACTTTTACCAGTTTGACCATAATAAACTTTATCGCATATTTTACAGGGAATCTTATAGACACATCCGTCAGCATTTCGGGAATTTTTATCAAAAGTCTTTTTACTGTATCAAGATTTTTAAATACAACTTTGATATTAAAATTCTTAAGAAAGGAAGGCATATCAACCAAGTTTTCATGGTAAGGAGAACCAACATATTTTTGGTTGAATAAGGTTGGTTGCCCTTTTTGGATTGTAAAAAGTATTCCTAGCTATTTTAAAAGATTTATCAATTATGTTTCTTGGGTATTTTAAATCATTAGCTATTTCATAAATTTTAGAGATTTCTTCATCTATGAACTCTGGACTACAAATACGTAAAGCTCTCAAAAACATTGAAGAAAAAACGACACTTTAACTCTATCTTGATGTGAAGAGTAATAGTGTACATAGGAACAATTATTTGTAGGTTTTCTGTAAATTTTAAATTTAAAATCAATGTTACCCTTAATAATAAAAACATCTAGGAAGGGCAATGAGTTATTTACTTCGAACTCAACAGTAAAATTTATAGAATGAGCTAAGCTATTTAATTTAACAAGGAAATGGTTTATATCTACATTCTTAGGCATAAGGCACAAAATATCACAACATATCTATACCACTTAGCTCTATTGGAAGGATAGTGTTAAGCAATCTTGTTTCGAAAAATTCCATATATAAGTTACTAAGAACAGGTGAAAGAGGATTTCCCATTGCCATACCAAACTTCTGAGTGTAAAACTCATCATTAAATACAAATTTTGCATCAACAATACAAAGTTTAATAAGTTTAATGATAGTAGGAACTGGCAATGGTAAATCATACTTAACCAGTTCTTCAGATAAGAAACTTAGTAAATCATCAACTGGAACTTTTGTAAACAAGGAGGTAACATCAAAACTAACCATATTGAAATCATTTAAATCAGTCAAGGTGCTTAATTTATCAACTAAATCTAAGTTGTTTTTAACATTAAAATTAGAAATTTTTCCAACAATTGGGCTCAAAATATCAACAAGCCATTTAGAAAGTTTATAAGAAACTGAACCTATAGAGCTAATAATTGGTCTAACAGGATTACCAGGTTTGTGTGTTTTTATTAATCCATACATATAAGGTAAAGATGGATTAGTGGAAGTAAATTTTTTAATTAATTCATCTTTGCCCTTCAATATATGTTTTATTGTTTTATTGAAATTGCTGTTGACAGTTCCTAAGGGATTCTTTCTAAGTTTAGAATAGGTTTCAAAATCATCTAGGAGGTTATTCATTTTATCTTGGTAATCGGTTTCTTTCATAATTACAATTGCATTAATTTTATCTGCTTTAGTAAGACGCAAATTTTTATTATTCAAAAGTGAATCATAAGACTTAAAAAATCTTTGAGGGCAATTGGGAATATTTTGTTTTAACATTGAGCTATATACCATCCCCTTACTAATATTAATATTAATTTTAATGATGAGTTTTACACTCAGAAGTTTGGTATGGCAATGGGAAATCCTCTTTCACCTGTTCTTAGTAACTTATATATGGAATTTTTCGAAACAAGATTGCTTAACACTATCCTTCCCAATAGAGCTAAGTGGTATAGATATGTTGATGATATTTTGTGCCTTATGCCTAAGAATGTAGATATAAACCATTTCCTTGTTAAATTAAATAGCTTAGCTCATTCTATAAATTTTACTGTTGAGTTCGAAGTAAATAACTCATTGCCCTTCCTAGATGTTTTTATTATTAAGGGTAACATTGATTTTAAATTTAAAATTTACAGAAAACCTACAAATAATTGTTCCTATGTACACTATTACTCTTCACATCAAGATAGAGTTAAAGTGTCGGTTTTTTCTTCAATGTTTTTGAGAGCTTTACGTATTTGTAGTCCAGAGTTCATAGATGAAGAAATCTCTAAAATTTATGAAATAGCTAATGATTTAAAATACCCAAGAAACATAATTGATAAATCTTTTAAAATAGCTAGGAATACTTTTACAATCCAAAAAGGGACAACCAACCTTATTCAACCAAAAATATGTTGGTTCTCCTTACCATGAAAACTTGGTTGATATGCCTTCCTTTCTTAAGAATTTTAATATCAAAGTTGTATTTAAAAATCTTGATACAGTAAAAGACTTTTGATAAAAAATTCCCCCCGAAATGCTGACGGATGTGTCTATAAGATTCCCTGTAAAATATGCGATAAAGTTTATTATGGTCAAACTGGTAAAAGTCTTGAACTAAGATTAAAACAACATAAATATAGCATTAGAACTGGACAAGATTCTAATGCTCTATTTATTCATGTGAGAATTTAACCATCCAATTGATTTTCAAAATGCTGAGAAGGTTGTATCAAGCAAGTCCATGGTTGAGAGAAATATAATAGAATCATGTTTCATTAAAAGCAGTTTTGAAAATAATATGAATATTTCTTTTGGTTTATATAAATTGGATTCATTTATAATTAATAAAATTTGGGAAGAATTTAATGATAAATTGGACTAATTTTAATTCTTGGGAAGAGTTTCAGGTCCTTTCTTATGTTCCTCTTCACAGAGTCGTGCGATGTTACGCTACTGTGAGGTGTAGTCTTTGTTAGTGTGATGTGACTGTGAGGTGTAGTCTCGCCCTTATCTAAGCCTTCTTGTCATGTTTCCTGTTATAGTTCCTTGATAATGTGAGTAGTCACAGCGCTTGGAATTCTTCTATTTTTTCATAGTGGTTTTCTTGCATATTTTATATCACCTGTTTACTGTGATCTTTTGCAATTTTTATATATTATATATATTATATATATATATATATATATATATATATATATATATATATATATATATATATATATATATATATATATATATATATATATATATATATATATATATATATATATATATATATAGCAAGCAGTAATGGAGCCTTAAAACCGTAGGAGTCAAACGAGGTATTAGAAGGAGGGGGTTGAATCCTCAATCCAAGGAAGGGGAGGGGCAGGCCCTTTTCTTGATTAAGAGATCCTCCCCTCACCGGCATCAGGGCCCTGAGGATGAGAGAGCGCAAGGCGGGAGGAGAGTCATCAGATAATCATCCTCGCTAACCCGCCCGTATTTAAGACCCGAGTTCGGGCAGACGCCCGTCTTCAGAGATCACCTTAACGCCGCCACGTAAAGGCGAGTTATCGTGCCCAGCTTAAAGGCTGGACCTTCAGCGGTCTTGACTGGGAGGGTGATTCTGCCAGTCTTTCACAGGCTTGAGACATCATGACGCATTATGAATAGTCTGGTAGGTGTGCGCAGCTGTCTGGGCGCTGCACCATGAAGCATTAACAAGTGTCTTGTTTATGTGTCGCAGGCCATACACCAAGCCACCACCACCACCACCACCACACCACCCCACCACCACACCACCACACCACTACCACCACCACCACACCCACCACCACCACTACCACCACCACCCACCACCACCACTACCCACAACCACCACCACCACTACCCACCACCACCACAACCACCATCCACCACCACCACCACCACCACCACCACCACTACCCACCACCACCACCACCCACCACCACCACTCCCACCACCACCACTACCACCACCACCACTACCACCACCACCACCACCACTACCCACCACCACCACTACCACCACTACCACCCACCACCTCCACTACCACCACCACCACTACCACCCACCACCTCCACTACCACCCACCACCACTACACACCACCACCACTACCACCCACCACCACCCACCCCCACCACCCTAACCACCCACCACCACCACCACCTACCACCACCACCACCCCACTACCACCCACCACCACCACTACCACCCACCACCACTACACACCACCACCACTACCACCCAACACCACCACCTCCACCACCCACTAAAACCACCACCACCACCACCCACTACCACCACCACCAGCAGCATCAGAAGCAGCAGCACAAGAAGCAGGAGTAGCAGCGTCAGAAGCAGGAGCAGCAGCAGCAGCAACAGCAGCAGCATCAGAAGCAGGAGCAGCAGAAGCAGCAGCATCAGAAACGGCAACAACAGGAGCACCAGGAATAATAACGCAGCATAAACAGTAGAAAGATCAGACAACTCTCACAGAATTCTGGTTCACAACAGAAGGAGAGCAGACGAGACTGGTACAAAAATTCCTCGTGGAAAAGTTAGTTGAGGAGTGGCACGAACATGAGACCTGGAGGGGAGGGTGATGGGGGAGGTTGGGTGATGGCGAGGGGTAGTGATGGCGAGGGGTGGTGATGGCGAGGGGTGGTGATGGCGAGGGGTGGTGATGGCGAGGGGTGGTGATGGCGAGGGGTGGTGATGGGGAGGGGTGATGGCGAGGGGTGATGGGCGAGGGGTGGTGATGCTGGATGGATGGTGATGAGGGAGGGAGGGATGGTGATGGGGAATGATAATGATAGGTAGGGATGGAAGTGGTTTGTTGTGTTGTCTCCTTGTCTCTGTTCCAGCCTCTTCCTCATTATTTCCTGGATATATCTCGTTCTCTTTGCGTTATACCTCTCCCTGCTTCCGTGTCTTCTCAACATAGTTCTTGATAGTACTGACCACCGTTCGTTGCTTATTTCCTTCATTCGGTTCTAAGATACGTGTTTTGCCCGTTGTTTTTCTGGTTCGTTCTGTGTCGATGATTCTGTCGTTCGGTCTCTTCCTGTCTCATCCACACCGTATCTGGTTCTCTGTGTTCTGGTTCTATTCCCTTGCATACCTGCATATTTCCTACGATAAAGCTTTTCAATATATATCTATTTTTTTTATTTTTTGAGCAAATAAATTTTAGAAGCTAAGAGCTGTTATCCTACCTCAGCTTATTTCAAAGCCCAAGCTTTATTTAAGGTATACTACCACCCCCAGGATGCTACCCACACCAGTTGACTGACAACCAGGTACTTGCTGCTAGGTGAACAAGAGCTTCAGGTGTAAGGAAACATGCTCCATGTTTCTACCCTTACCGGAGATCGAACCCCGGACACTCACTGTATGAGGTGAGTGCTCTAACAACCTAACCACGGGACACTTATGGAACGGTATGCAATGCAATAGAGAATGTATTGATGTTATTCGTTGGTATTTTTTCTCACCTTTCATTGCTCATGAATTTTTTAACGTGAAAATTGTTAAAAAAAATCCAAGACAAATAAAAAGAAATTGATACAGAATTCTCCCAGTGTCTCACTGGGTTGTTTATATTCGGTTCCTTGCAAAAGTTGAGATAACTTTTATAAAAGACATCCTGAAAACTTCTTTAAACCAGACTTAGAAAAGCGTAAATATGCTCTAAATGCTGGAGTCAATTCTGTGTTTATTTGTATCAGACACACACACTATTGTGAAGACTGTACTGATGCAGACAAATTAATTCCCTGTAAAAGATTTTTTTAATACAATATAGTAGAATTCATTCTTATTAAGTATGGTGTAGACTATCCCAAACCATACCACTGGGGCTCACGCGACGGTCTGGAGTTTTGAGACTCTGACCGCGGGTTCGAACCCCACCCATGGTATGGTTTGTTTGCAATCGAGTCATTACGATTTCGAGAGTCATGGTGTAGACAATATTTGTAATCAGAGATCGGGTATAAAGTAGAATAGACAATTTTGTCTAAAATGAATTTTATGACGAAAAAAGACAAAATTAATTATTTTTTACAAACTAGTTCATTAGACTCGATGTGTAAAAGAAAACATTCTGAAATATTAGCAATTAATCAGTTTCATAAAACTATGTTCAAACTGTAACTTCACCTAGTTTATTACCTCTGTTCCGTCCTGCTAGTTTTATTGTGTATTGTCAAATATGAAACTCAAGGATTCTCCGGATCTTTACCTGAAATCTTTTCAATTTTTCTTTTAATAATATGGGATTTCCCTCATATTTTAAATTATTTGTTGTTTCTTAAAAAAACAGCTTTACTTTATAAGTGTCAGACAGGTAATTATTTATCGATCTGCAGAGAGAGAATACTTGCCATTTAATAGACCTTAACCTCTAATCCGCATTAAAGCTCTTCAGCTGGCTTTCTATTTAATCAGGTCAGTATTTCTAACCGGTAAGCTGCTGCCCTCCAAGCTGCTGCACTCCAAGCTGCTGCACTCCAAGCTGCTGCACTCCAAGCTGCTGCACTCCAAGCTGCTGCACTCCAAGCTGCTGCACTCCAAGCTGCTGCACTCCAAGCTGCTGCACTCCAAGCTGCTGCACTCCAAGCTGCTGCACTCCAAGCTGCTGCACTCCAAGCTGCTGCACTCCAAGCTGCTGCACTCCCAAGCTAGCTGCACCCAAGCTGCTGCACTCCAAGCTGCTGCACTCCAAGCTGCTGCACTCCAAGCTGCTGCACTCCAAGCTGCCACTGCACTCCACCAGCTGCTACACTCCAAGCTGCTACACTCCAGGCCAGCTGCTACCTCCAAGCTCGCTACACTCCAAGCTGCTACACTCAAGCTGCTACACTCAAGCTGCTACACCTCCAAGCTGCTACACTCCAAGCTGCTACACTCCAAGCTGCTAGCACATCCAAGCTGCTACATCCTCCAAGCTGCTACACCCCAAGCTGCTACATGCGCTACCCAAGCTGCTACACTCCAAGCTGCTACACTCCAAGCTGCTACACTCCAAGCTGCTACACTCCAAGCTGCTACACTCCAAGCTGCTACACTCCAAGCTGCTACACTCCAAGCTGCTACACTCCAAGCTGCTACACTCCAAGCTGCTACACTCCAAGCTGCTACACTCCAAGCTGCTACACTCCAAGCTGCTACACTCCAAGCTGCTACACTCCAAGCTGCTACACTCCAAGCTGCTACACTCCAAGCTGCTACACTCCAAGCTGCTACACTCCAAGCTGCTACACTCCAAGCTGCTACACTCCAAGCTGCTACACTCCAACCTATTGTGCGATCTTTGCATTTTTTCCTGCTATTTCTGATTAGGGGCTAACGAAAAATCTTTTATCAATCTTTAAAAGCTTTTGCAAATCATTTTCCGATTCCTGGAGGTTATTGTGATATCCTGCGCGTCATAGGAGACTAAAATGCCAGGAGCAAGGGGCTAGTAACCCCTCCTCCTGCATAAATCATTACATTTAAGATGAAAAACTTTCGTTTTTCTTTTTAGGTCACCCTGCCTCGGTGATACATGGCCGGTGTGTGGAAAAAAAACCTGTGATATCCAATTTCGTCCATCCGCTAACCAGATATAATTATATAATGCAATTACTTGGTTTAAATAAACAAGAGAAGGATGAGCGGATTGCATTTTACTAAACTATAAAGATACTTGATACTTTTGCTATGTTGCTCGACTGAAGACAAATTCACAAGCTGGAAAACAGTAGACAACAGTGACTGGGAAGTTACAAAAGTGTATAACAGAATGTTTAGCGAGTGGTACCACGAATTAAAAAGGTAAAAAAAAATCCACAATGATCTATTCGTGGAATCATACTGTTTCTAATGTATGTAAATTGATTTATCTAATGAAACAGACTGGTTTTATATCAATATTTCCGGACGATGCAACGATAATAGTGAGAGTAGGGATAGAGTATGACTGCAAGATGCTGTAGAAATACTTTTCTGAGCTAGAGAAGCTTTTCCAGCAAGTCGCTACTGATATTTATCCAGCAATTGCGTAGTGAGGATCACTGGAACAAGAATCAGAAAACATCTCGAAATGTCAAGAAATGAGCCTAAAAACACTAGCCTAAAAAGGCACATACATAATTCCACCAGTGACATTTACAAGTAAAGAAGATACAGGTGCACATCTCGGTATCTTTCGTTTAGAGACTTTTCGCCTGCGTAGAAGGCTTCTTCAGTCGAATACAGATATGACTAAAATAATAGACACAGTTGAAAAAGAGACTATGGTGTTCAATCCCTCAACTTTGCTAGAAACAGTGAAGTAATTCTGGAGTGTTCACTCCCTCTGCCTTTATAGAAATGGTTCAGTTATATAACACTGATTTATCTGATGTATAGATGATCTATACATACTGGACCAAAAGTGCGGCGGCTGGAGATAGCGTTACAGGAGGCGGGGCCCACAACTAGACCTAATGGCCCCTGCTAGACAGGTCCAATAACAAATGTAACTTGTGATAAAATGTGATATACAAATGCAATTGCTGTATAATCCAACCATTTATTGATAACGTTTCGCCCAAGCTATGACTTGAAAACGCCTACTTCCTGGCCAAAATACTGTCGTTATCCATCGTGTGGGGATTTTACACAGTTTCTATCGCAAGCTGGAATAGTTTAAATATAACTGGTAATCTCTAGTAACTACGCTTAATTTAAGACTAGTTTAATAAAAAATCATAGCAACTAGAGCTTACCGGATATATTCAAACTGCGCTAACCTGAGAGAGGAGTGGTTTAAAATAGGCACAATGGGAGAACATTTAATTTTTAAGACCAAAAAAATGGAGGCTTTCTGCAAATCGATGTGAATATATTATCAAATCTTTCAAATAAAATGTAGAAGAAGGTTAATTTACAATATCTCATAAGTAAATTTCATATTAGGAAGTTGATTACTTAAGAATTCAAAAAAAAAAAAAAAAAAATGGTCATGTTGAGGAGAAAAAAAAAAGGACTCATCGACTTATCTTTAATAAAAGAGTAGTTTGAAATGTCAAGGACAGTTAAGCAATTTCTTTTCATGAAAACTCAATAAAAGCATTAAGACACAATTGAATCCAGGGAATTAATCATGAATTGAGTTACTGTCCTTCACACTTATTGGAAGTAAGAGTTACAATAGAAATAAGTTAAATATATTTCTTGTAGAATTTTCTCCGCACTGTTCTCCACGCATTTTTTTTTCTTAGGAATAGCTGTGCATTACAAAGGTGCGGATATAACAATGGTATACAGTACCGACAAGTTGATAAGACACATGTGCAACAGTTACGTATCTATTCCGAAACGTTACGCCTACACAGTAGGCTTCTTCAGTCGTATACAGAGCGGTAGAGGAATCAGTGGAGATGTAAAGACGATGTTATCAGTCTATCATCCTCGTTGAACTGATTACACATTACGAAGGTTTTGTAAGTCAAAGGTGGCTCAGGGCTCGAATTGTTGAACATTTAAATCAATCTTTTACAACAGGACATTTGTTAGGTAAGGCAGCTGGCGCTACAGAAGGCGGTGCCCAAAAGTAAGCCTACTGGCCTATGCTATGCAGGTTCTCAAATTTATAAAGCCTTTCTCACACAAGAGGATGTCAACACATGCATATGCAGAGTTGATAAACATAAGATTTGCCTCAGAATCATATACAAGGAGGGACCCAGATCACTGTGTACTGGAGTACGCAGCGCCAGCATTGAACGCTCATCTCGTTACTATACACATCATACTAGCTTTGAGTACTGGAAGAGAAGGCGTTGCCATGGAATCCTGATCTCATCAAAAATACGAAAAAAAAATCGATTTTGTTTTAAGTTTACCGCAAGGCTAATTCTAAAACTTAGAGAACTTGAAAATAAAGAGAGCTTGAATATAGAGCTTAAAGTTAAAAATCTTTACTAGAATATCAAAGAATCAGAGCAAACATGATCACAAAGTATTCTATAAAATAGAAACAGACAGCTTTCAAGTTGGGAACAGGAAGAAGGCACACATGCGGAAGCCAGAAATTCAAATGATCGAGAGGGACATGTTAAAGATTTTCTTTTTCAGAGAACATGTGAAATGATTTACTGATAGCTAACACGATATATTCACTGGAGAATTGATACAGCGAAGACCAGCAGGAGGCTCAGTAGCTGGAGAACATATCTTTCACAGGCAAGTATGTTCTTCACTCCAGCGACGGTCTGATATTCAGGGCTCTGACGAAACTCGGACCATTCATACCAACCCTCCTTTGTACAAGTGAAGCTTTACAGTGACTGTCATCAATATGCAGAGGGAACATCACACAGGCACCACCTCCTCGCTTTTACCTTTTATTCCTAACACGCTGCAGCTATGAAACTCTCTCTTCCTCTCTCTGTACACACACACACACACACACACACACACAGTCTTTCCCTGCACTCTCACACACTCTCCTTGCACTCATACTTTCTCTCCTTGTTCTTGCACACACACTCTTTCCTGCACTTAAACACATTTTCTCACTGCAGTCACAAGCACACTCTCCCAGCTCTTCTCTCCCTCTGTCTCTCTGTTTCCCTCTCCTTTTGTCTCCCTCTCCCTTTGTCTCCCTCTCCCTTTGTCTCCCTCTCCCTCTGTCTCCCTCTCCCTCTGTCTCCCTCTCCCTCTGTCTCCCTCTCCCTCTGTCTCCCTCTCCCTCTGTCTCCCTCTCCCTCTGTCTCCCTCTCCCTCTGTCTCCCTCTCTCTCTGTCTCCCTCTCTCTCTGTCTCCCTCTCTCTCTGTCTCCCTCTCTCTCTGTCTCCCTCTCTCTCTGTCTCCCTCTCTCTCTGTCTCCCTCTCTCTCTGTCTCCCTCTCTCTCTGTCTCCCTCTCTCTCTGTCTCCCTCTCTCTCTGTCTCCCTCTCTCTCTGTCTCCCTCTCTCTGTCTCCCTCTCTCTCTGTCTCCCTCTCTCTCTGTCTCCCTCTCTCTCTGTCTCCCTCTCTCTCTGTCTCCCTCTCTCTCTGTCTCTACTCAAACACTTTCTCCACAAAAAGATAAGCTAATATCCAATGCTCTGACAACTGACTAATCAGGATAGGTTGAGTTGCCACATGCCTTGCAACCCAATCACCAGGATAGGCTGAGTTGCCATTAATCTGGCAGCTCAATCACCAGGGATAGGCTGAGGTGCCACTGCTCTGGCAACACAACAGACGAGCCGTAATACAGATTATTCCACAGACGCTGACAATATCAGAAGACTGATAACGTGATTCAAAAAAAGGGGAAAAAATTACTGAGAAAAAATTCGCCCATGATAATTCTATAACTCTATGAAGGACGCATCCTACTGGAGCTGTCCAAAGCTAGACTGTGCAGCACTCTAGTTATACACGAAAATGACTCAGACAAAGAGGACAAGAGGGTGACAGAAATACAGAGACTCGTAGAACAGATCCAGCCCTCAGGGAAACACCTTCTCGCTTTATTTTTGACAACGTTTCGCTCAAGGAGAATTTTCCTTGAGCTAAACGTTTTCCTAATAGAGGATTGTTCCACTCTGCCTTCATGTTACCAACAATGGGGCGTTTATTACATCGCTGAATTTATAGGCTAAAAGCAGTTACCACTCTCAGGATTATTGAGTAGTCCATTTCCTTCTTAGTGCTACGCACGAGAGTCGACTTATACCATAGTAATTGTTTACTGATAGATAAATGGACGCTGCAGTTGTGAGGAGACTTACTTGTTTTGACCCCCCCTAATTTGCATGTTGAGAATGGAATATAATACCAACAAGTTGAAGGGTAAGACACATTTGCAGCAGTTGGGTATTTTTAAAGATACCCAGCTGATGCACATGCGTCTTACCCCATACCTAGGATTAAAATCGGGTCCTTCGGTTACAAAACTACCGAGAAGAAGCGGAAAGAAATACAAAAACGCTATTACTCGGAATATTTTTATTGGAAACCTTACGGCTCTCAGACCCTGGTCACTCCAACGCAATATATCGGGAGTGACCAAGGTTCCAGCACCGACTGAACATGTCACAAGTCACTGGATTTTTGGTCTATTTCGTCTTTCAATACCAGATTAAGACCATTTCACTGAGCTACGAATCACCCGTCAGAACTAAAGGGCTTTCGGTCTAACCTTACTGGAACAACTGATAACAAAATCTAATGCTAATACATTCTGGATATTGAGTTATCATGGACGTAGAAAGAATATAGGAGTGGATGTAATATTAGGCATCTGCTGGTGTCTTTCCCAAAAATGGAAACTGAGTTTTTTCCAAGAAATAGAATAAAATTATTAGGGTTCTATATAAGATGTAGTGTAATATCAGTGATGTATGAATCACTGAGTATAAAAAATGATGTCAAGGATGAGTTTCCATGGCAAGGAAGTTAGCTAGTTATTAATTACCAAGATAATTACGTAGCTAATAACAATAAAGGAGTGAATGTTTGTAAGGTAGTTCATTAGTGGAGTGATAATTACCAATGTAAATCCTTTGGTAATTGTTGGAAAAAAAGTAAATGGATGGTAATTAACAAGATAATTCAATTAGAAGTTATTTATTATTAAGGTTGTTCCAAAAGAAGTTCCTAATAAAAGCTAAGAAAAAAGTATTAAGGTACTTTACTGGATATATATAAGAATTAAGAGACTGAGGGACTAGTGGTAAATAGCGAAGGACATACATTTTACATGTATAGAATACGTATGTGTGTGTGTGTGTGTGTGTGTGTGTGTGTGTGTGTTGTGTGTGTTGTGTGTGTGTGTTGTGTGTGTGTGTGTGTGTGTGTGTGTGTGTGTGCTGTGTGTGTGTGTGTGTGTGTGTGTGTGTGTCTTTTGTGTGTGTGTGTTGTGTGTGTGTGTGCTGTTTGTGCTGTGTGTGTGTGTGTGTGTGTGTGTGTGTGTGTGTGTCTGTATGTCTGTACTCACCTAGTTGTGGTCGCAGGGGTCGAGACATAGCTCCTGGCCCCGCCTCTTCACTGGCCGCTACTGGATCACGCTCCCTGCTCCATGAGCTTTATCATACCTCTCCTTAAAGCTATGTATGGAACCTGCCTCCACTACATCGCTTCCCAAGCTATTCCACTTCCCGACCACTCTATGATTGAAGAAATACTTCCTAACATCCCTGTGATTCATTTGAGTCTTCAACTTCCAACTGTGTCCCCTTGTTGCTGTGTCCCATCTCTGGAACATTCTGTCTCTGTCCACCTTGTCTATTCCTCTCAGTATCTTATATGTCGTTATCATGTCCCCCCTATCTCTCCTGTCCTCCAGTGTCGTCAGGTCGATTTCCCTTAACCTCTCCTCGTAGGACATACCCCTTAGCTCCGGGACTAGTCTTGTTGCAAACCTTTGCACTTTATCTAGCTTCTTTACGTGTGTGTGTGTGTGTGTGTGTGTGTGTGTGTGTGTCGTGCTGTGTCTGTGTGTGTGTCTCTGTGTGTGTCTGTGTGTGGTCTGTGTGTGTCTGTGTGTGTGTCGTGTGTGTTCTGTGTGTGTGTCTGTGTGTGTGTCTGTGTGTGTGTCTGTGTGTGTCTGTGTGTGTGTCTGTGTGTGTCTGTGTGTGTGTCTGTGTGTAGTGCTGTGTGTGTGTCCTGTGTGTGTGTGCGTGTGTGTGTGTGTGTTGTGTTGTGTGCGTGTGTGTGTGTGTGTGTGTGTGTGTGCGTGTGCTGTGTGTGTGTGTGTGTGTGTTGTGTGTGTGTTGTGTGTGTGTGTGTTTGTGTGTGTGTGTGTGTGTGTGTGTGTGTGTGTGTCTGTGTGTGTGTGTGTGTGTGCTGTTGTGCTGATGTGTGCTTGTGTGTGTCTGTGTGTGTGTGTGTGTGTGTGTCTGTGTCCCGTCGATAGTCTGTGTTTGGTATCCGTCTGCTGTGTCTTCTTTGCTGGCTTCTCGTCAGACTGTCAATCGTTGACTTAATAGAATTTTTCTGTGTGTTGAAAATTCTGTATCAGACTGTGTACAAACATTTAGTCTGACTTCACAAATTGGTTTATAGTGGTAGATGTCTGGGTTTTTGGTAAATTATTCTTCATAACAATAAATATACTTTAAGTATAGACTGCAAAACAATTGAACTTGAAGAAGTTTTATTCATTGCGTCTGTTTATTATTAAATTATTAAATTATACTATATTATACTATGAAATAAATATTCTTTATAATAAGGTATAAATTTACAAGGATAATTTTAGCAAAACTCTATTACATTAATTCGTACAAGAAATACCATATATCATGATATGTCTTCTATACTAATATTCCACTATCATATTATATATATCATATATATAGGATAGAGAGATTAGTATATGCCAACTAATTTTTACTGAATGATACACGCACTTTTATCATATCCTAATAGATATGCCATCAACTCTCTCTTTGCCTTTATCACGACGTCTCATCCCTGTCGAGAAATTTCTCTATACTCTTGTGACATCAGGATTTCCCGTCTTCACTAAAACATATTTACTGACGTCCATGTGCATGTAATCGTATTCCTAATCACGGACAGCCGACTCAACTACCTTCGTGTAAATAGTGAATTCGGAAGGAATGAAAGTCTCTTCGTTAACCCGTACTGAGAGGCATTGATCAAATTGTGTCTATCAAGGTGTAGTCTTCGAAATGGTTCCGATATTTATTTTTATTAATTCTCTCACAAATTAGGTTAGGCTGATTGGTCTGTTTATAAATACAGTGTGTATCACACATCCCATTTTGCACACATTTGATAGGATACCTATTTTTATAGTGATTTATTGAAAAGACTAGCTGACCTGTATACTTTTTGATTTCATAGTTTTCACTTGTATCATTTTGTGTAGGAACAGAGATTGTTATAAATGGAACACATGTCTTAGGCACTGGCAGAAAACCGACCTGAGGTGCATTCAAGTGGTCTTTCTTTTCCCTAAATCTTCTTCCTGTATATCTTTTAAAAACCGCGCAGTAACTGGAGAATGACTTTTCTGTTCAGCTTCAAACTTTCATCTTTAGTGTAGTTTGCTCAAAGGAAGAATCACATTGTTACTGGGCTCAGTTTATCTTAACCTGCCAGATTAATTAAACAAGTGTCAATATTGGGTGTTGTGTGATTACTGAAGAATGCCTTTTCAGGTTGGTTTCATACTTAAGTTGCTTGTGTGGTTAATTGGTTTCCTGGTTTCAATTTAATAATTTTATGTACACACACCCACCCACACACACACACACACACACACACACACATGGAAGCTGAAAACTCAGATGAGTCAAAGGGATGTCAGGAAACATTTCTTCAGCCACAGAGTAGTCAGGAAGTGGAATAGTCTAGAGAAAGATATAGTGGAGGCAGGAACCATACATAGTTTTAAGACAAGGTATGATAAAGCTCATGGAGCAGGGAGAGCAGAGACCCAGTAGCAGACAGCGAAGAGGCGGGGCCAGGAGCTGAGTATCGACCCCTGCAACCACAATTAGGTGAGTACAATTAGGTGAGTACATGGAAAATTTAAAATTTTGAGAGCTTAGTAGGCTGAAATTTGTTTATCTATTTAAAAAATTTAGGAATCATACGTCTGGATGAAAAAATAAAGGAAGCTTTACACTGTTTTAAATGTACACCATATAATTCCCATTAGCCGTTTCAGATAGGATAATTTCTATATACAAACTACAACAAACTGAAAAAAATTATCTTAAACATTCAATTAGTTTTTTTTACAAAGCTTATGCATTGGCCTGGAGTTTTGCGGCTGACTCACCATGGGTTCGAAACCCACCTTGTACGGCAGTTTAACTGGTGTGACCTTTGTTAGGATCATCCTTTTGATTTCCTTGACATATCAATGAAACTAACTCTTTAAAACGGCAATCACCTTGAATTCAGGAGTATACAGTAAGTGTTTACAACTCTACGGACGTTGCGTGCCACGTTTCGGTTATTGTAACTTTTTTATTTTTTTATTTTTGTCTCCGAGAATGATGGTATGCAGCTCCTGAGTGACATTTTCCTAACCTTTTAAGAGAGTTATGATAGAAACAGCCTTTCAGTTGTCTTCATCTAAGACTCAAGGGCCTTTGAGGACACAGGCAGGATAGGCACCCATGGCAAGCCAATCCTAATACTAGCAGGCCAATATTCTTACCGCTGAACTAGTATTTTTAAGATTGATTCAGCTGCAGTAGATATACTTTTATAAACTAGAGGATAGATTAACATGAACTCCTCAGTGGCTACAAATATGAAAGTTTATGGACCTATGCAAAAATCTTTAAAAATTTCCAAAGGGATAGATCTAATTAAGACAGCACGAATTAGTGGTCAGTGTACTGGTCTGGTAATTTAAGGACTGACTGTTTAATAACTCGAGTGCTGCTTGTTACCTGAGTGCTTTACAACAGTATTGTATAATACCACTACTGGGACTCTTTAAATTGATCTCTAGCTTCTGGATCATTTGAGAATGTTGAGTTGTAGATTTTAGATCTCTCGAGGGAGTTAAGCTATGGCTTTAATTCTCAGTGAGGGTTTTGAGGTACAGGTACTAACCCTCAAGCGTAGGTAGAAGTACAGGGGATTGGACTATGTTTTGCGGTGGAAACCTCTCCCTCGGGTCACTCCTGGACAGAAGACTTGATGCCACGATCGTAATTCTCCTCTTGTACTGTAGCTACAGGTGGGTGAAGATGGTTAAAAAAAAAGATAAAGCACTCAGGCACGCTCATCTCTACTCTCGCTCTCACTCGCTCCTGGTAGCTCTTCTACATGCATGCTTCTGACGTGTGCAGAGGAGAGACAGGCAGGGGGAGGGAAGCGTGAGGCACAGAGGAAGAGTATGAGAGTAAAAATTTTGAAATGGGAGAGTAAACAACAAAAAAGGGAATGAAAGAGAACGCAGGCAAGAAAGACTGAATGTAAAGGAACGGACAACATTCTCTCACTCCAGAATGTTGGAATGTTTTCCATGTGTAGATTATGGGCACCGAGTCAACATCTTTAAGAATAATCCCGAGATCTTTCAATAGAATCCTGGCTTGTGCCTCGTCCTTACTCTAAATGTCCTCAAAATCCATCCTACCTTTGATCTGGCCAAGGCTGCCTTTGCTTTGATGTTTTCTCTAAAGGCTAGAAGGCCTTGCAGTATAATTCCTAAATCTTTTGCATGCTCCTCCCCTCTTATTCTCTTTACTCGTTTTCGGGTCATGTTTTTTGTTTAGCGAAGAATTTGGAATATTTATCTGAATGCTCATCTCGAGATGTTTTGATAATTGTAGTTTTTACTTAAGATATCCTCCTAATACTAGTCATTTTCTTAAGCAATTCCCATCATCTGATTCGCAATTATTCCTGTAACTTACACTTTTTTTTTAAGTTATATTAGGCTAGATTGGGTTACGTTAGGTTAAGTTAAGGTATGTTGGGTTAAATTACGATAGGTTAAGTTATGATTAGGTTACGAGTGGTTAGCTTATCATACGAATAATTTATATTTAGATTTACTTATATTTATACTTTTCGTGAAAAGAAACAAACATTGAAAAAGTCAAAACACGTTTGGCGACATTTTAGTGAATTCTTAATATTTTTTTTTTTACTGTAACGTGATTTTTAAATAAAATTGATTTTGAAATTCTTTGGTAGAGAATGTATATTAAGAAATTTTTCATGGTAAGGTAGAACCAACGTATTCTTGAATATGGTTATCCTTTTTTTAATTGTAAAATGTATTTCTGACAATTTTATTTTAGATGCAAATACGAAGAGCCGTCAAAAAACATGGATGAAAATACGAAAAAATCAACCCTGTCATAGCGTGAAAAAAAATAGTGCACATAAGAGCACTTATTTGTTGGTTTTCTGAATATTTTGAATTTAAGTTCTTGGTTTCCCTTAATATATTAATCATCTAAAAAAGGCAACGAGTCATGATGTACTAAAGAATTTCAAAATTAATCTTATAAACACAGAATTTTCAAAATCAATCTTATAAACAAAGCCATCAGCTGTGTTTATAAGATTGTAAAAAGATACAATAAAGTTTGATCAAACTGAAAATAAGTTTTGAACTAAGATTACAATATAAACATGATATTTTTATTCAAATAAATGGTTCAGAGAACCGACAAGTTGATAAATTAGACACATATGTAACACTTGGGTATCATTATTCATTTACATCCTGTCTGAAACAGCGACATCTTGGTATCTTAATACAGGGAATTCTTCACTTGCCTAACCCTTGGGCACGACCTACTACCACATTGGACAAATGTGACACCTCCTACGACTGCTGCACCTTTCCTGCCTACGGTATATAAGCTTCTCCTTCACACATATGCTGTATTCTTTTTCAAGATTGATGGACTGACTACATCGACTCAAGGTTGAGGGACTGACCACCTCTAACTCCTCCTGTTCTTCATGATTCTCCTTTGTATGGACTGATGAAGCCACTGTGTGGCGAAACGTTTCCTCAATAAAGATACCCAAGTGTTGCATATGTGTCTAATTTATCATCTTTTTATTCATGCGAGAGATTTTAACCATCCAATTAACTCTGAAAAGGCCGAGAAGGTTGTATCAAGCATGTCAGTGGTTAAGCGAAATATAATCGACTCAAGCTTCATAAAAAAATAGCATTAATTTCAAAATGAATATAAGTTCAGGTTTATATAAATTGGATTAATTTATAATGAACAGAATTTGTGACTATTTTAAACTATGCCTGAAATCTCACTAGTAAATTTTGCTTGACATGTGATCTCACAAAATCTTGAGATGGGTCACATGTGATCTCACAAAATCTTGAGTTGGGTCACATGTGATCTCACAAAATCTTGAGTTGGGTCACATGTGAAGTCTTATCTCAGAATTATAAGTCCTCTGTTATCCTACTATATTTGCTAATCGTATGAGAAATCACGAAAACGATTGGAATTTTTGTTTTTTTTTTTGTGTGTGTGTGTGTGTGTGTGTGTGTGTGTTTTTGGAGGGGTCGAGTCATAGCTTCTGGACCCGCCTCTTTGTTGGTCGTTACTTGGTCCACTCCCTGCTCCATTAGATTTACCGTACCTCTTCTTAAAGGTATGTATGGATCCTGCCTCGGCTACATCACTCTTCAGATTGTTCCAATTCCTGATAACTATGACTGAAGAAATGCTTCCTAACATCCCTGTGACTCATCTGAATTTTCAACTTTCAGTTCTGACCCCTTGTTGTTGTGTCACATCTCTGAAACATTCTGTTCCTATCCACCATGTCAATTCCTCTCAGTATTTTAAATGTCGCTATCATGTCTTCCCTATTCCTCCTGTCCTCCCTTAACCTCTCCTCGTAGGACAAACCCCTCAGATCCGCGACTAGTCTTGTTGCAAACCCTTGCATTTTCTCTAATTTCTTGACGTGTTTGACCAGGTGTGGGCTCCATACTGGTGCTGCATACTCCAGTATGGGCCGGACGTACACGGTGTACAGTGTTGTGAATGACTCCTTACTTAGATGTCGAAATGCTGCTTTCAGGTTTGCCAGGCGTCCGTACGCTTCAGCAGTTATTTGGTTGATGTGCATCTCAGGACAAGTGCTCCTTATGATGCTCACCCCAAGATCCTTTTTCTTGAGTGAAGTTTGCAGTCTTTGACCTCTTAGGCTGTACTCCTTGTGCGGTCTTCCTTGTCTTTCCCCAATCTTCATAACTTTGTAATTGCTGGGATTAAGCTCCAGGAGCCATTTGTCGGACGAGGCTTGCAGCCTGTCCAGATCTTCTTGTAGGCTTATCTTCATCCGCTTGTATTCTTCTCATTAGCTTGACGTCGTCTGCGAACAGGGACACCTCTGACCATGCCTTCCGTCATGTCATTCACATAAACAGCCTCGGACCTAGGACTGACCCTTGTGCAACACTACTCAACACATGCATCCACTGACACCTCGTCTCGTACCAACACATGTAGTTTCCTTCCTGTTAGGTATTCCCTGATCTACTGCAGTACTTTCCCTGCTATTCCTGGCTGCTCCTGTAGCTTTTCAACCAGTCTCTTGTGTGCTACTGTGTCGAAAGCTTTCTTACAGTCTATCTATCCCTCTATCTCTTTCTCTTTTTCCACTCTCCCCCTGTCTTATTTTTAGCACCTTGTCTTATAACTTCAATAGGTTTGTGACGCAGGATTTCCCTTACATGAAGCCGTGCTGGTTGTCATGTATGAGTCCGTTCCTTTCTAGGTGCTCCACCATTCTTCTCTTGATAATCTTCTCCATAACTTTACATACTATACATGTCAGCAACACTGGGCGTGTAATTTAGTGTAGCCTGTGTCACCTTTCTTAAAAACCGGGACTACATTTGCTGTTGTTAAGCAGGCATCTTCTCCCTCTCTCAGGACCCAATGAGAGATATTAACTGGGCCCACCGCCTTTGAGTTCTATGACAGTCTCTCAGACAAAAATACGAAAGCCAAGATTTAGAGAATTGCATTATCTTGGACAGCAGAATAACATTTGACACCCAACAATCCGTGCAGCACACTGCCTGTGTTAACATACAGGGTGCTGGTACAGATGGTCAAGGTGTACCTTAATCATGGATAGCAGACAGTAACAGTATTGGATGAGACATCTGAGCGAGTGAAAGATAAGGTTCTTCAGGCATCAGTACTAGGACCGTTACTGCTACTATAGACATGAATGACTGCCACCAAAGAGGACTGAGTACAATACGTCATTGTTTGCGGAAGTTGTAAATCTAATGAAAAGAAAAAAACAGGATAGGCTGCTAATGAACTTCAGGGAGATCCACACAAACTAATGATGAGATTAAATAAGTGACTTTCCGAGTTTAACATGAAGAACAGTAAAGTCACGCGAACTGAAAACCGAACACAGTAAAGCTGGGGGCTGAGGGAAGCAGTTCATGTCGGAGTGAAAAAAGATCTGGGAAGGATGGGTGAACATAACACCTTATATGTCTCCAGGAATATTTATAAAGTGCAACGTGAGCGGTATATGCAAGAGTAGAAAAACCACAGAATAGCATTCAGGAACTGTAAATAAAGAATCCTTTAGAACCTTATATGCGACTTACGTTAGGCAAATCAGCAAGTACGCAGCTCTGGTATTGAACCATCACCCAATAAAGTATGTGAAGTCGAAAAGGTTTTCAAAAAATGCAACCAGGCTAGAACCAGAACTCAGAAAAGTGCACTATGACCTTGCCAGAAAGGAAGACAAGGGGAGATACGATTACCGCATAAAAAATCATAAGGGGAATTAATAGAATTATTAAAAGACCAGGATCAAGGAGACATTGGTGGAAGCTGAAGACACAGAAGAGCCATAGAGTATTTCTTTAGTCTCAGAAGGGTTGAAAAGTAAAGTGAACTGGATGATGCAGTGATGGAAGCAAATTCATAAAACAGCTCCACGAGTAGATATCTTAAAGCCAGAAAAACAAGAGTTCAATGATGCCGATCAATGCATTCTAGAAGGCGGGGCCAGAAACAAAAACAAAATTCTCACACACACACATACACACAAATACACGCACAATAGTGTTATTACGATTTCCTGAGTCGAGACTCGCATTCAAATACAAACACACACTGGTTCATATCGCACACCTCTTGCTTTACCTACTACAGCATTCTTTACGTCTCGCATGAATTTCGAAGGTTTTATGTTCTCGTGATTGTGTTTATGCAAGGGCTTCACATTTTTTCCTGGGTGTGGATTACAGTCCTGCCTCGACGCTGTTCCTCTGATGCTCTCTGGCTTTGTTGTCTCATTTTTCTCGTCAGGTGAGTTTCCTTTTCCATTGAAGGTTTTCTCTAGAGCGTGTGGACGGACTGTGTATCACGACAACCTGTTGGAGGCTGAGGCTGACGGGGGTGAGCCCATAGAGGGTAGGATGCTGCGATAAAGAGTGTTTTACTTTCGGGATATCTTGGTAAGTCGGGTTTTAACTTGGAGATTTTATGGTAAGGGGTATTTTTCCCTTATGCATCTATGCAACACGTATTTTGAATTGATAAACGCCCTGAGAGGTCGTATTTATCTTGGAGATTTCAATTTAGGGTATATATCACCTTGAATGAAATTAGCTCAGAGGCACCCACACCACCGTATGTCCTCTGATGACGGTAAAACACCTGGGTGCGTCATTCTTGTAGGATTGCGAGGTCCTGTGGGTTAGAACGTCATGCGTTTTCGCTCACTATGAGGCGGGCCAAAGCAACATGGGTTCGAATCGTTGGCTAGTCGCAGTGCTGTTATTGATTAATACCACTCGTTCATGGTTACAATAATATATATATATATATATATATATATATATATATATATATATATATATATATATATATATATATGGATAGATATATGTCGTGCCGAATAGGTAAAACTTGCGATTTTGACTTAAATAGCAACGCTCTTCTTGCCGAATAAGGCAAGCGAAAATTTGTGTATGCAAGTGGCCTGCGAGGTCACCGGACCTAACAGTTTGTGACTTCTTTCTTTGGGGGTGAGTAAAGAGCACAGTCTACGTACCACCACTACCTGCAACCATGGAAGAGCTGAAAATTTTCGATAACTGAAGCAGTTCGTATAACTCCAAACATGTTGCAGAGCATCTGGATCGACCTGGACTATCGCATTGGTGTTTGCCGAGCAACCAGAGTGGTGCACATTAAGTGCCTTTAATGCTATCCTATACAACATGAAACTGAATAAATCCTGCATCTGAAGCTACTGACTGTGAAAGATTATTACAATAAAGTTAAATGTTATACCTGTTTGAAATCAGGGAGTGTTTTTGTGGAAGCAAAGAGGGGAATGTATGAGAGTATAGTTAAGTAAAAGGACACAAATGCAACTAATGAGACATTTTATTGTGGCAACGTTTCGCTCTCCAGGAGCTTTGTCAAGCCGTTACAAACAATACTTGGACACACAGGGTATATATATGCTCAGAGTGAGGTGTAATACTAGTGGTAGTAGAAGTAGTAGTGATATAAGTTGTAGTAGTAGTAGTAATACAATAAGGTAGAACAATCAACTTGCACATGAGTAAAAGGTGATAAAAGCAATTTCTTGGGTAGTATAAAAATAGGTTAGACAAATGTTTCTGTTGGAGGTTGGAATAGAGAAGGTCTGTAGCAGTGTTCCACATCTGCGATGTGCTTGTGTAGTATTAACAGGAGAGACTATGTGATGGTAGGGTTTACTGTTTTCAGGAGGATTCTTGCTAAGACTTCAGAGATGGTAAAGCTGCCTCTGTTTTGTTTAATTGTGTTAGAAACAGCGATAAGTGCTGATTCAAGGCACTTGCGTCTGCGGAAATTAGTTTCTTTGATTGCTAAACGGGAGTCTTTGAATTTCATGAGATGATTGGTGGAATTTCGGTGTTGTACGCAGGCGTTGTTCAGGTTATCGTTCCTACATGCATTAATGTGTTCATTGAGGTGTGTTTCGAGGTTTCTTGCTGTTTCTCTTACATAAATACTGTCACAGCCTCCACAGGGAATAGTGTAGACCCCTGCGTTGACTGAGTTTCTTGACGAGGAATGTACATACATTCACCAAACCTTCACTGATTTACAATTTCCTTCCTTCTTCATCAAAGATTGCAAGAAAAGAGCTCTTCAGATCATTAATTCTCCACGCGTCAACACCACTCCAAACAAAGTTATAATTCTTCCCAACAGCCAGGTTGCATCCAACATTTCTAAAGTATTTGCACAAGCTAACACTAGAGTCGCCATCGCTTCCAGTACTTCTATAAAGGATCTAACCAGAACAAAATCCAAGCACCTTGAACCAGTCAACGCAGGGGTTTACACTATACCTTGTGGAGGCTGTGACAGAATTTATGTAGGAGAAACAGCAAGAAACCTCGAAACACGCCTCAATGAACACATTAATGCATGTAGGAACGATAACATGAACAACGCCTGCGTACAACACCGAAATTCCACCAATCATCTCATGAAATTCAAAGACGCCCGAATAGCAATCAAAGAAACTAATTTCCGCAGACGCAAGTGCCTTAGAAACATCGATAAGTGCTGATTCAACACAATTAAACAAAACAAAGGCAGCTTCACCATCTCTGAAGTCTTAGCAAGAATCCTCCTGAAAACAGTAAACCTTACCATCACATAGTCTCTCCTGCTAATACTACACAAGCACATCGCAGATGTGGAACACTGCTACAGACCTTCTCTATTCCAACCTCCAACAGAAATATTTGTCTAACCTATTTTTATACTACCCAAGTAATTGCTTTTATCACCTTTTACTCATGTGCGAGTTGATTGTTCTACCTTATTGTATTACTACTACTACTACAACTTATATCACTACTACTTCTACCACCACTAGTATTACACCTCACTCTGAGCCTATATATACCGTGTGTGTCCATGTATTGTTTGTAACGGCTTGACAAAGCTCCTGGAGAGCGAAACGTTGCCACAATAAAATGTCACATTAGTTGCATTTGTGTCCTTTTACTTAACATATTGTCGGTAATTCTACCGAGAGTATAGTTATACCAGCACTCTTATATGAGTGTGAAGCATGGGTGGTGAATGCTGCAACAAGGAGAAGGCTGGAGGCAGTGGAGATGTCATGTCTGAGGGCAATGTGTGGTGTGAATATAATGCAGAGAATTCGTAGTTTGGAAATTAGAAGGAGGTGCGGGATTACCAAAACTATTATCCAGAGGACTGAGGAGGGGTTGTTGAGGTGGTTCGGACATGAAGAGAGGATAGAACAAAATAGAATGACTTCGAGAGTGTATAAATCTGTAGTGGAGGGAAGGCGGGGTACGGGTCGGCCTAGGAAAGGTTGGAGAGAGGGGGGTATAGGAGGTTTTGTGTAGGGGCTTGGACTTCCAACAAGCATGCGTGAGCGTATTTGACAGGAGTGACTGGAGACAAATGGTTTTTAATACTTGACGTGCTGTTGGAGTGTGAGCAAAGAAACATTTATGAAGGGATTCAGGGAAACCGGCAGTCCGGACTTGAGTAATGGAGATGGGAAGTACAATATCTGCACTCTGAATGATTGTTAATGTTGCAGTTTTATAACTGTAGTGTAAGCGCGCCTCTGGCAAGACAGTGATGGAGTGAATGATGATGAAAGTTTTTCTTTTTCGGACCACCCTGCCTTGGTGGGAATCGGCTGATGTGTTAATAAAATAATATATATATATATATATATATATATATATATAAATATATATATATATATATATATATATATATATATATATATATATAAATAATATATATATTTTTTAACATGTCAGGTGGGCTTATGTAGCAGTTAGCATTTATCATCATCCTAATTTTCAATATGTTTACGTGGGGAATGGGTAATGAGATTTATTAATTTATGCGATGAATTGAGTTATGAACGTGGAGCGAGCATATTACCTATATAACCAATATCAAACTAATTTAAGTGAGGCATGAAGTTAATAATTGATGTGAGGAATTTGTTTGGGGTTTATGTACACGCTAAGTTTTGGGAAGTTGATTGGTAGTGTACGATTCGACAGTCATTATTAAAGATCAATACAGTTAGTTCTTAATAAAACATCCTTAGCAATCCCGGAATTATTTGAGAATGATAATACTGTAAACACAGGTAACGTGCACTGAATATAATGTCAACAGAGAGTTTAACAGAGGGAGACTTGGTTAATTTGTCGTGCCCATGTAAACGCAGCTAAATATTTTGGAAAACATGGTCGAAATTATTCTATACTCTGTTTTGTCTAACATTCCTTTAGATGGTGTCACCTGTCTCTTCATAAAAACCTTCCCAGAAACTTTTACCTTATAATTATTAAAAAAAAGATTCATCGAATCAGTGGTGACATCTCATGCAATAAGCTACCTATGTTTTAATTGGCCCACTGAGCTGCAACACTAATCCTCGTGTCCAGATTATCTGTTTGCGACCGACAGACCCACAAGTGCTGCCATCCTGGGCACTCTTACATGCTGCTCACAAGTGCTCCCAGCCTAGGCACTATTACATGCTCACAAGTGCTCCCAGCCTAGGCACTATTACATGCTCACAAGTGCTCCCAGCCTAGGCACTATTACATGCTCACAAGTTCTGCCATCCTGGGCACTATTACATGCTCACAAGTGCTGCCATCCTGGGCACTCCTACATGCTCACATGTCCTGCCATCCTGGACACTGAAATGTGCACAAGTGCTGCCATCTTAGATACACTTGCCCCTCGAACCTTCTTGAGTCAGGGTACTTTACCGGTTCCCTCCTATTCTCCAGCTCTTGGGCTAGATGGCTGCCAATACGCTTTCGCCTCGACAGCATACAAAAATATAAGAAACTGCCTCCTTGTTCAAATTTCGAAATTTCCCCCAAGGTTCTATGCAATAGTAGAATTTTCACGTAAAAGCACCAGTGCGCAGTCTATTCTTATGCTAAGAGTCATGAACGTCAATTATTGCACGTTTCTTATATTTTGCTCTGCCACCTCGTTGCCAAACGTACCACAGCTTGTGATGCTAAGTTTCTTATTTAATTTAATTATGCATTTTTATGTAAGTTGTCTGACCTAACGTAACCAAACCTTACCAATTTAACTTCATCTAACTTCAAAAATCTAGAAAATGGGGAAATGTGCAATTGCTGCCGTTGAGCAAAACGTCAAGCAGTGACCTTCAAAATGATAATTGACTATCTGACACTGTACTGTGCTAATATTTAACCTCTGATTATCAACATATATTGCCATAAATGCACTCCTAATTCATTCTACTTAATTACTGGGAACGTTTCGAGTTCCTTGACCTGTATTTCCTGGAGCGAAGGAGAGAAAGATACATCATAATCTAGACCTAGAAAAACCGTTTCCAAATCTGCACACAGAAATCACTACCTACAAAAGCGAAAGGCTAAGCAGATGGTACAACATACCCTCAGTGAAAAGCAGGGGTGCCATGAGTACACTAAGAGACATCACACATGTCCGGGACTTCAAGAGGGAGCTGGACAGTTACGTAAAGTCAGTGCCCGATCAGCCGGGCTGTGGCTTGTACTTTGGATTGCGTGTTGTTTGCAGAAACAGCTTGATTGATCAAGCCCTCATCCACTAGGAGGCCTGGCCAAGGATCGACCCCCGGAAAAACCTCCTGGTAAATACTTTTCCATAAACATGTTTATCATATATCAAATAGTAGGAGTCTAAGAAATAAGATAGATGAGCTAAGATTACTTGCAAGTGTAGGTAATATAGATATTATTGCTAAAACAGAGACCTGGTTCAACCTGAAAGATAGAGAAATGCCTCCCGAGTGCAACATTCAGGGTTATAAACTATTCCACACTGATAGGGTCAACAGGAAGGGTGGTGGAGTGGCGATGTATGTCAGAGATAATTTAAATTGTTGTGTTAGACAAGATATAAGATTAGAAACATCGGACACAGAATCTGTTTGGCTACAGTTTCTCGAGGGTCGTGAAAAATTAATTTTGGGTGTGATTTACAGGCCCCCAAGCCTGGATAGGGAGTGCAGTAAGCTGCTATGGGACGAAATTCATAAGGCGTCTAGATTTGAAAATGTTGTGTTAATAGGAGATTTTAACTTTAGACAAATTGATTGGAACAATGTGACAGGTAATCTTGAGCCTAGTGACTTTCTTGATACGGTTCAGGATTGTTTTTTAAAACAGTTTGTGACAGAACCAACTAGAGGTAGCAACTTGCTTGATTTGGTTCTTGCCAACAAAGAATCACTAATTAATAATCTTGAGTTTCAATGTATCATGGAATTACCCAGGTAACTGCAATCAAGTCTCTGTTCCAGACTTTCGTTTAGCCGACTTCATTGGGCTGAGAAATTACCTAGGTGGGCTAAATTGGGATGACCTGAATATGGGTCAGGTAGGTAGTTTTGGCTGCCAATATGACGTTTTCCAGAGCATAGTTCTAGCTGCCCAGACAACTTTTGTTCCGAGTAGGGAAATTAGATCTAACAAAAATTATCCTAAATGGATGAACAATAGATTAAAACATCTCATTGGTCAAAAGAGAGGTATATATAGGCGTATCAAAAGAGGGGATGAACAGATAAGAAATCAATATTTTCAATTAAAGAGATAAATAAAAAAAGGAATAAGAAAAGCAAAAAGGGATTATGAGGCTAAGGTCGCAAGGGATTCGAAGACTAACCCAAAAGGTTCTTTCAGGTATACAGAAGTAAGATTAGGGACAATATAGGCCCACTTAAGAGTAACTCAGGACAGATCACGGACATTGATAAGGATATGTGTGAAATTTTCAATACTTACTTCCTCTCAGTTTTTACTCAGGAAGATACTAGCGGAATTCCAGAAATAATAAACTATGTTGAACAGGAAGATAATAGACTATGCTCGATTGGGGTAACTAGTGACATGGTCCTCAGACAAATAGAGAAATTAAAACCTAACAAATCCCCAGGCCCTGATGAACTGTTTGCAAGAGTTTTAAAGAAATGTAAAGAGGAACTAAGCAAACCTTTGGCAAATCTTTTCAATATATCACTACAAACTAGCATAGTGCCAGACAAGTGGAAAATGGCAAATGTAATACCTGTTTACAAGGCAGGTGACAGGTCCTTAGCTTCGAACTATAGACCATAGTTGGTAAATTTATGGAATCAATAATTGCCGAGGCAATTCGTAGCCATCTTGAAAGGCATAAATGGATAAATGAATCTCAACACGGTTTTACTAAGGGGCGTTACTGTCTTACGAATTTACTAACTTTTTCCACTAAGGTGTTTGAGGAGGTAGATCATGGTAATGAATATGATATTGTGTATATGGACTTCAGTAAGGCTTTCGATAGAGTTCCACATCAGAGGCTATTGAGGAAACTTAAGGCACACGGAATAGGAGAATTTTTTACTGGGTAGAGGCATGGTTGACAAATAGGCGGCAGAGAGTTTGCATAAATGGGGAGAAATCAGAATGGGGACACGTCTCAAGCGGTATCCACAGGGGTCAGTTTTGGGCCCCCTGTTGTTTACAATTTACATAAACGACATAGATGAGGGAATAAATAGCAACATAAGCAAATTTGCTGATGACACCAAAATAGGCTGTCCAGTTCATTCTAAGGAGGACATTAGAGCATTCCAGGATGATTTGAATAGACTGATGCAGTGGTCGGAGAAGTGGCAGATGCAGTTTAATGTAGACAAATGCAAAGTTCTAAATGTTGGGCAGGACAATAACCATGCCACATATAAACTGAATAATGTAGATCTTAATACTTGTGATTGCGAGAAGGATTTAGGAGTTCTGGTTAGCAGTAATCTGAAACCAAGACAACATAGCATAAGTGTTCGCAATAAAGCTAACAGAATCCTTGGCTTCATATCAAGAAGTATAAATAATAGAAGTCCTCAGGTTGTTCTTCAACTCTATATATCCTTGGTTAGGCCTCATCTAGATTATGCTGCACAGTTTTGGTCACCGTATTACAGAATGGACATAAATGCTCTGGAAAACGTAAAGAGGAGGATGACAAAGTTGATCCCATGTATCAGAAATCTTCCCTATGAGGATAGACTGAGGGCCCTGAATCTGCACTCTCTAGAAAGGCGTAGAATTAGGGGAGATATGATTGAGGTGTATAAATGGAAAACAGGAATAAATAAAGGGATGTAAATAACGTGCTGAAAATATCCAGCCAAGACAGGACTCGTAGCAATGGTTTCAAGTTGGAAAAATTCAGATTCAGGAAGGATATAGGAAAGCACTGGTTTGGTAATAGAGTTGTGGATGAGTGGAACAAACTCCCGAGTACCGTCATAGATGCTAAGACGTTGTTTATTTTTAAAAATAGGTTAGATAAATACATGAGTGGGTGTGAGTTGGACCTGACTAGCTTGTGCTACTAGGAAGTGACCTGACTACCTGGAGTTTACCTGGAAAGGGTTAACTCCAGGTGGTCGTGTCTAAGCAGGGGAGTGATGGACTTGCCTCGCATGGGTCGGTAGGCCTGCTGCAGTGTTCCTTTTTTCTTATGTTCTTATATACCAAAGATGTCTTTATAAGTGTCATCTTATCCCACAGCCAACGCACTGATCCTAAAAATTATGAAATGCTATACGCAGCTTCCTCCCCTTACAATTTATGGTCAGACTCTCTTGTTTCCTAACAAATATTGATATGGAAAGTTACTACTCTAAACCAGGTTTTCCCACAGCCTCCTCTGGTTATTTTACTAGCTAAACCAGGCTTTCCCACAGCCTCCTCTGGTTATTTTACTAGCTAAACCAGGCTTTCCCACAGCCTCCTCTGGTTATTTTACTAGCTAAACCAGGCTTTCCCACAGCCTCCTCTGGTTATTTTACTAGCTAAACCAGGCTTTCCCACAGCCTCCTCTGGTTATTTTACTACCTAAACCAGGCTTTCACACAGCCTCCTCTGGTTATTTTACTAGCTAAACCAGGCTTTCCCACAGCCTCCTCTGTTTTTTTTTGCGACATTAAACTTCAAAAAAAAATATATCACCGCTATAACTGCGGACAATATTGATGTATATTGAAAACAATAATAGTCATCGCGCTCACTCTGCTTTTATTAAATTATCCAACAACCTCCCGTACACATTTTTAATGAAAATTGCAGACTATTATTTGCGTTAGGTTACTAACACAATTTACATATTATGGGCCTTATTTACAGTGTCGGTAGACGTAACTATTGCGACGTCACTAGACGGATGATGGTGAATTGGTGACGTCGATAAAAAAAAATATAGGCGAATGGAACAATTACTTGAGTGGTACAGAGGATTATTAGATGGTAGCAAGAGAGTTCTTATGTAAAAGGACACAAATGCAACTAATGTGTTATTTTATTGTGGCAACGTTTCGCTCTCCAGGAGCTTTGTCAGGGTTGACAAAGCTCCTGGAAGCGCAATAAAGTCACATGCACACATAAATGGTTTTCACGATTAAAGTTCTGCAGTAGTTGGTGTACTAGTTGACTATAACCATGAGATTGTTCGGTAAAAGTTGTTTACCAATATTAAATGTACACTAGTGAGTGTCCTTGTTCTTACGTAGTGTGTTTTACCTATGGGGGTTAAAGTAGGGGGAGTAGTTAACTGTTAGTTAGTGGAACCTAAGCTGAAGTTAGGTAGTGTAGGTGTGTGTACCTAAGTGTAGGTGTGCTGTTACCTAAGTGTAGGTGTGCTGTTACCTAAGTGTAGGTGTGCTGTTACCTAAGTGTAGGTGTGCTGTTACCTAAGTGTAGGTGTGCTGTTACCTAAGTGTAGGTGTGCTGTTACCTAAGTGTAGGTGTGCTGTTACCTAAGTGTAGGTGTGCTGTTACCTTGTCCTTACTGTGTGTGCCCTAAAGCACATTTTAGTCTTCAAGTGGTCCACACTACACTGTCTGCTTTACAATGGTTTCATATTTTTGGTCAGGCACTTAAAGCGGGTAGCCAACCGTCAGGTCACTGCCAAATTGTACATGTGCAAATTTGCCTATTTTTTTAAGAAATCTGGAAAACTAATGTACTGGTTTTGATGAGATAATATGTAAACTGCTCATCTGATTGTCTTCAAAACTTCAACAGCGATGACCTGAGAATGCATCTTCCGAGTGATTTCAAACTTAAAGTACTAGTTTGTTTGGTAATATTGACCTCTGTCCTATAACTAGCAATTGCTTCTTCTGAATACCTTTAAACTCTAAACTGTATTGTATCTTATATAGTTTAGGGTTCGAATTGCTTAATCGGTTCTGTAGGTGCCAAATTATTTTTATTGAAAAAAATGGATTATTATTTTCCATGTACCAATTTGTGAATGCCTCTTTTGATTGGTTTCAAACCTTCAACGCAGCACTATTCCTTTAGCATACATTAATGTAAAGGGGCTGGGTTTATAAGAGGATAGCTTCATGGAATAGCGAAGCAGCTATTAAAAAAACATTTAGTATCCCCTAAGGGCGACCTTTGAGTAGGTATCAATTTTTTTTCTTCCTCCAGTTAATAGGTTTTTTTTCTCTCATAGCTCAAGGTCTTACCTGATCGTCTGCAAATTTCCAAAGCTTGTGTACGGTAACTAGGACCAGATTCCTGGAAGAATCGGTTTTCCAGTAATGGCTCTGATAACTTGCAAAACCCTCAGCAGCGGAGAGTAAAATTTAATTGTGCAGGCGCTGATTTGTTTATTTTATTTGTAAAATAGCTTATGATTTTTATTCATTAAATCACGTTAAATAAATTTCTGTTTACCTCTGGTTAACTGCTTTAATATTAAATGGCTGATCCATCTGAAGGCCAGGATGGTGCCCACCAAGTTTTTTGTGTGGCTATATTTGCCAATATAGTAAAATACCGTATTTTCCGGCATATAAGACGCATGCCAGACGTAACATAACGGTAAATCAATAATCATACTTTAGGGTTATTTACCCTCTTACTTTACGCTAAAGCGTAACCCAAAGCCTATCCTTGATCCTCCCCTTTACCATATAAGGCGCAGGGAGGTTTTCCAAGACTTTTTGTGAGAAATGATTCGTGTGGTCTCCTGAACGCAATTGTGATACCTGTCTACAAAGCAGGTGACAGGTTCTTACCTTCGAATCATAGACCACTTAGCTTATCCTTTGTGGGAAAATTCATGGAATCAATTACCGAGACTATTCGAAGTCACCTTGAAAGACAAATTGATCAATGAATCTCTGCACGGTTTTACAAAGGGGCGTTCTTGCTTTACAAATTTACTAACTTTTTTCACTAAGGTATTTGAGGAGGTAGATCATGGTAATGAATATGATATTGTGTGTATGTACTTTAGTAAGGCTTTTGATAGAGTTTCGCAAAGGAGACTGTTAAGGAAAGTAGAAGCAGCCGGATTAAGAGAGGAATTTTCTCCTTGATAGAGGCGTGGTTGACAGATAGGCAACAGAGAGTTTGCATAAATGAGAAATCATAATGGGGAACGTCACAAGCGGTGTTCCACAGGGGTCAGTGTTGGACCCCTTGTTGTTCACAATATACATAAACGACGTAGTTGAGGGAATAAATAGCGACATAAGCAAATTTGCCTATGACACTAAAATAGGCCGTCAGATTTATTCTGACGAGGAAACTAGAGCGCTACAGGACGGTCTGGATAGGGTGATGCAGTGGTTGGCGAAGTGGCAGATGCATTTAATTAATATACGTGAATATGAGGTTCTAATAATGTAGATCTTAATCGCTCTGAATGCGAAAAATATTTAGGAGTTCTGGTTAGCAGTAAATTAAAGCCAAGACAACATTGCATAAATGTTCGCAATAAAGCTAATAGAATTTTTGACTTCTTAAAAGTATAAATAATGGGAATCCTCAGGTTATACTTCAGCTTTATATACCCTTGCTAAAACCCCGTTTAGATCATGATGTACAGTTCTCGGGTCACTGTATTAGAGAATGGTCGTAATTGCGCTAGAAAACATACAGAGAAAGATGATAATGGTAATCCAATGTATCAGAAATCTTTCCTACTCAATCTGCACTCTCTAGAAAGGCGAAGAATTGAGGTATATAAATGGAAAACAGGAATAAATAAAGGGAATATAAACTATGTGCGAAAAATGTCTAACCAAGGTAGGACTCGCAGCAATGGGTTAAAGTTGGAAAAAAATTATTTAGAAAAGATGAGTAACACAAACTCTCTAGTAAAGTCAATGAGGCAAAAACCGAAGATAGTTTAAAAAATAGGTTAGACAAGTACATGAGTGGGTGAGAGTTGGACTTGTATAACAGGCCAGTAGAGTTACTGCAGTGCTCGTCCTTTATGTTCTTATATTCTTAAATATTTTCCTATGTAATAACACGAGACCGCCTTTTCTGAGCGGCTTCATACCCTAAACATTGGTAAATCATAAGTGGCACCCACATCATAATTGGCACCCAAATCATAATTGGCACCCAAATCATAATTGGCACCCAAATCATAATTGGCACCCAAATCATAATTGGCACCCAAATCATAATTGGCACCCAAATCATAATTGGCACCCAAATCATAATTGGCACCCAAATCATAATTGGCACCCAAATCATAATTGGCACCCAAATCATAATTGGCACCCAAATCATAATTGGCACCCAAATCATAATTGGCACCCAAATCATAATTGGCACCCAAATCATAATTGGCACCCAAATCATAATGGCACCAATCATAATTGGCACCCAAATCATAATTGGCACCCAAATCATAATTGGCACCCAAATCATAATTGGCACCCAAATCATAATTGGCACCCAAATCATAATTGGCACCCAAATCATAATTGGCACCCAAATCATAATTGGCACCCAAATCATAATTGGCACCCAAATCATAATTGGCACCCAAATCATAATTGGCACCCAAATCATAATTGGCACCCAAATCATAATTTGCACCCAAATCATAATTGGCACCCAAATCATAATTTGCACCCAAATCATAATTTGCACCCACACAGCCCAACAATCATAACTGAGTGCTGGGCTGTGTGGGTGCCAATTTGTATAAAAAAAAAATCAGCAGTTTTCATCAAATTGAAGTATCTTAAAAACGTAAATAAAATGTTTTTATGAGATGGTAGAGCATTTGGAATAAAATATAAATTAAAAAAAAAATCACGTGCTTATGACTTTTTTAAATTTAACTAAGTAGCCTTTACTAATTTTCAAGATACTGGCCTCTCAGAAATAACAAGAGAAAGCCTCTTCAGTTTAGCTTCAAGGCTGATGTTCTTAATGAAGATTTGAAATTACACTTTGGCTGTGTACGTCCTAATTTTCCATTTTTCAGTGAAGCAATCGGGATATTAATTTCCAAGTGATGACTCATCTGACTCGCTTCACTATTCAGTGCTGATATTTAATCACAAACTTATTCTACACTCAACACAATTCCAATCGCGTGCATCGATCTTTCTAGTATCGTGTACCGACCGAAATACATCTAGTATAAAAGGGGAAACTACAAAGCATGTTGAAAATATCTAATCAAGACAGGACTCGCAGCAATAGATTCAGGTTGAAAAAATTTAGATTTAGATTAGAGGAGCAAACTCGCAGGTATCGTCGTTGAGGCAAGACCTCTCGGTACTTTAAAAGTTGGCTGGACGGTTTCAGGAGTGGGTTTCAAGTGGTTGTGAACTGACTCTGCCTAACAAAGGCCAGTAGGACTGCCGCAGTGTTCCTTAGTTCTTATGTTCTTATCTATGTGACTAGAGAGGTGTTTTGTCTCAAGGATTAGATCACATCAGAAAGATTGACCTCTGGTGTTGCAGTGTTGTATTTCATACGTATCTAATGATCTCTCAGGATGATAGTCATTCATTTATTCTCATTATCTTTCTCTTCCCCTTCTCCTTCGCTCTTATCCTCTGTTTTTTTTATTTGTTTTCCTGGCTGAGTCCATCTCTCTATGTCTGTCTCCCTCATGCCCCAGCGAGTCCCACAATAAAGTATAATGCTTACGATTTTGTCCATTGTTCCTCTTCCACTTTCCATCTGCTGCCGCCATACGCCTCGCCTCATCCCAAATTGTGGTTCCTGATTTCTCCATTTCTTGGATTTCTTTTCATGTTGAATTTATTCCCTCGAGCGTTTCACAAATTTGATTACCTTCAGTTTTCCACTACGTTCTTTTCGCTGGAAAATTATTTTCCCTTCGAAGTATTATATCGGATTCCGATTTTGATTGTTTTGGACGTCTCGCTAGCCACGTACTACTAGCCAGCCACACTCCCGACGCCCCTTTAAGATCAACACAGTTATGCCACTTATGTCCACAAATTTATAGTTTTAACATGTCCACTGTTGCATATTACCAACAAGTTGGTGAATGAGAGACACTTGTGGCTCATTTTGCTATCTTCATTGTGGAAACGTTTCGCCAACCAGTGGCTTCCTCAGTCCGGTAGAGAGATGAATGGTAGGAGATAAGGAGTTTGAAGTAATCAGTGCCTCAGCCTGGAGATGAAGTTGATGTGCTCACTTAGTCTATCAATCTCGATAAAAGTATACGTGGAGAAGTGACATATATACTGCAGGCAGAGGATATGAAGCAGTGGTAAGCGAAGTCACCACGGAAGCATTTGCAAAATATTGAGAATGCTTGTAATTTCATAATATATTGCATAAAATTCCTACATTTACCCAAGGAGATAACTATAACAAGCACTGAACGCTTCCCTGAACCGCGTTGGCAGCAGTGTAGGCGGCCACATCAGTCTTGGCAGTGTTTGCTCTCTTCTCCTGTGGCGTTTCAGCTTAATTTTCTCATAAAGTTTAGTGTCAGAGGGACGGCAGATACACTCGCCTCTCGGCGTCTCTCCTCAGCAGAAAATAACAAAGTTTTTTCCTCTGTAAACATCAAGTCGGTGGAAAGAAGTCGGTGGAGGGAGACGCGGAGGAATTTGGAATTATTACCGGGGGGAGACACACAATCATCGGTATTACACTGTTATGTTAGTAATCCTAGACCATTACCACTGAAAAAGTAATTAAGAAAACAGTAACAAAAACCATAAATTAAAAATAAGAACAACAGGACGCTTTAATCTTTAACAAACATGCATCATCAGACGGAACTGTGAACAATAAAATAAAGCAGAGATTTATTGAAAGAAACGAAGCTGTAGAAGTGATTACGCATGTTTTTAAAGAAATGTTTCCGTCAATGGACACTAAATGGACAGTGTATATAAATGGACAGTGTATATAAATGGTTCAGAAAACCCGATGAGTTGATGAATGACACTTGTGCCACAGTTTGGTATCTTTACTGCTGAAACGTTTCGCCAAATAGTGGCCTTCTCAGTCCGGTAGAGATATGAATGGTGGATGATGATGAGTTTGAGGTAATCAGTCCCTCAACCTGGAGTCGATGTGCTCAATCAATCAGTTCTGATAAAAGCACAGTATAGGCGTAGAGAAGTGATCTATATAGTGCAGGCAAATGATATGAAGCAGTAGTATGCGGAGTCACCATGGAAAAATCCACAAGGAAAAGCAGGCTATGCCTATAGGTTAGGCAAGTGCAGAATTCCCTATATCGAGATCCCAAAATGTTTATTTTTTTCCATGGTGACTTGTTAACTTGAACTTATCCGTTAAATTAGAGTTGAACGTTAGAGTGACTTGCCTACCAGATGGAAAGTTATGTATCAGTCATAACAAAACCCAATTATATTGAGGTAAAACCAACAGCTTATATAGAAGTCCATCGTGTAAGAGGATATCAAATGCTTTGGAAACCTCCCGCATTATTCTCAGTTCTTTATCACCATGAGTCGTAAATTGTTACTGTATTATGGTAATGGACTTCTGATTACGAAACCCGGATTGATTTTTCCGTGAACAGATATTGGAATTCCACATGGTAGTTCATTCTACTGGTTAATATTTCCTCCAAAATCTTGACGGTGCGATCCAAAAGTGAGATGGGGCGAAAATTCTCTGGACTATTTTTAACTTTATGGGATTTAGGAAAAAACATAATTTTGGCTTATTTAAATTCTGTGGGTAATTGGCCTAATGTCAATATGACATTGTAAACATTGAGTAATAAAAAAAAGTAGTTTACAGGCAAGTATTTCACTTACACTGGAAATACACAAATATTTACAGTGGTTTACAGGCAAGTATTTCACTTGCTTTACTTTAATACCAGTAAGGCCCTAGATTCTGTTTAGGGCGGCATTGATAACTTGCCTCATTTCCTGAGTGTGATGGTTCTAGTCAGAAGACGATCCTCAATAATAGCAGTAAAGTCAATAGTAGGTAATTACAAACAGTTTTCCTAGTTGGACTCCTTCGACTTCTTAACCAAACCATAGGGTACAGGTAGCTAGTGTTGCATCATTTATCCTGTTATGTAGTGTTCCAATAGCGAGATCAAGTGTTTCGGATAGTTGGTTATCCAACTCAATAGGAAAGTCATTTCTAAAAACATCTCTATATGAATCAAGATTAAGTTTCTGAGGATTAGGCTTTGGGATAAATGGAATGGGGTAAGGTTCAGCCTGTAAGCTAATTATGGCAGGGATGTGGTCAGAACCAGTATCACCTACCGTCGAAACCCTGCACGAAAAAGTTATCAAGGTCTAGGCTAGTAAAAGAGATCAAGGTCTAGGCTAGTAAAAGAGATCAAGGTCTAGGCTAGTAAAAGAGATCAAGGTCTAGGCTAGTAAAAGAGATCAAGGTCTAGGCTAGTAAAAGAGATCAAGGTCTAGGCTAGTAAAAGAGATCAAGGTCTAAGCTAGTAAAAGAGATCAAGGTCTAGGCTAATAAAAGAGATCAAGGTCTAGGCTAGCAAAAGAGATCAAGGTCTAGGCTAATAAAAGAGATCAAGGTCTAGGCTAGCAAAAGAGATCAAGGTCTAGGCTAGTAAAAGAGATCAAGGTCTAGGCTAGTAAAAGAGATCAAGGTCTAGGCTAGTAAAAGAGATCAAGGTCTAGGCTAGTAAAAGAGATCAAGGTCTAGGCTAGTAAAAGAGATCAAGGTCTAGGCTAGTAAAAGAGATCAAGGTCTAGGCTAGTAAAAGAGATCAAGGTCTAGGCTAGTAAAAGAGATCAAGGTCTAGGCTAGTAAAAAGATCAAGGTCTAGGCTAGTAAAAGAGATCAAGGTCTAGGCTAGTAAAAGAGATCAAGGTCTAGGCTAGTAAAAGAGATCAAGGTCTAGGCTAGTAAAAGAGATCAAGGTCTAGGCTAGTAAAAGAGATCAAGGTCTAGGCTAGTAAAAGAGATCAAGGTCTAGGCTAGTAAAAGAGATCAAGGTCTAGGCTAGTAAAAGAGATCAAGGTCTAGGCTAGTAAAAGAGATCAAGGTCTAGGCTAGTAAAAGAGATCAAGGTCTAGGCTAGTAAAAGAGATCAAGGTCTAGGCTAGTAAAAGAGATCAAGGTCTAGGCTAGTAAAGAGATCAAGGTCTAGGCTAGTAAAAGAGATCAAGGTCTAGGCTAGTAAAAGAGATCAAGGTCTAGGCTAGTAAAAGAGATCAAGGTCTAGGCTAGTAAAAGAGATCAAGGTCTAGGCTAGTAAAAGAGATCAAGGTCTAGGCTAGTAAAAGAGATCAAGGTCTAGGCTAGTAAAAGAGATCAAGGTCTAGGCTAGTAAAAGAGATCAAGGTCTAGGCTAGCAAAAGAGATCAAGGTCTAGGCTAGTAAAAGAGATCAAGGTCTAGGTTAGTAAAAGAGATCAAGGTCTAGGCTAGCAAAAGAGATCAAGGTCTAGGCTAGCAAAAGAGATCAAGGTCTAGGCTAGTAAAAGAGATCAAGGTCTAGGTTAGTAAAAGATATCAAGGTCTAGGCTAGTAAAAGAGATCAAGGTCTAGGCTAGTAAAAGAGATCAAGGTCTAGGCTAGTTAGGACAGTGTCTGGAGTGCAAGTTCTATAACCAATAAACGGATGGAAGAATGAACCCTGAAAAGTCGGCTTTCATTAAGTTATGATTATCACCAGAGGGAAAGGGAAGGAAATGACCCCAGGTCGACAGGACAGGGTGGTGGGCATTAAAATCCCCAGCCAAGACAGTTGCCAACTTAACAGTATATGGAGCGGTGAAAATGGTATATAATGCCGACAATTTGATAAATAGACACGTGGAAGAGGTGGGTATCTTTAGTATTGAAACGTTTCGCCCACGCGTTAGGCTTCTTGAGTCAATTACAGAGAGTGGATTGAAGGCAGCAGAAGTGACGAAGTAAAGATGTAATCAGTCCATCAATCTTGTGGGAAACGTTTGAGGTTATCAGTCCCTGAGCTTGGAGAACAGTTCATTTCCATGCTCTGGAACGAAATCGTTCCAGTTATGAAAAAAATCACTATACCAACGATGAATGTTGCGATAACTAAAATTTTTTTTTGGTCACAATTGCATCTCCTCTATTTGGACCTCCTGATTTTGTTCACATAATTTTAAACTTAGTTTCCTTACTTTGTAAACACAGACTGAGAGGTGTCAGCATTATAGCAGAGGTGAAGCGTGTGTGCCATGAACAATACCGTGACTGGAACAATGTACAAATAACCCGCACATAGGTCCAAGTCGAAGCGAAACGTCGTCGTAAGTTCCTCTCTCCCATGTGTTGGTTTTTTATGACATAACCAATGTAGTGTGTTATTAAGGACTCAGTGTTTTTATTTACCTCTCTTGTGTTTACAGTTTAAGGATGACTTACTCGTTGTGAATATGACTTAACAATATAACTTACACAATATAAGCATGAATTATACGGTGTGAGCATGACTTACACAAAGGGAGCATTAAATATACAGTGCGAGCATTACTTAAATAGTGTGAGCGTGACTTTTACAGAGTGAAATTGACTTATTCATTGCAAATACGGCCTAGTGTGAAAAGAACTTGTATAGTGTGAACATGAGTTATGCAGTGTGAGAATAACTTATAAGATATAAGCAAAACGAAGAATTAGACATGTGCAACATCTGGGCGTCTATTTGTAGACGTTTCGCCAACCAGTGGCTTTATCAATACAAGGACATAATGTGAAGAATGTAGAATTATATACAAAATATGACTTATACAGTGTATGCATGACTTATACAGTATGAACATGACTTATACAGTGCTATAGTGACTAGTATATTGTGAGTTTGATTCATACAGTGTTGAGAATAACTAGTATAGTGTGAGCATCACTTATACATTGTGAGCATGACTTATACATTTTGAGTGTGACTGATACATTGTGTGTTTACTCACCTAATTTTGCTCACCTAATTGTTGTTGCAGGGGTCGATTCTTAGCTCCTGGCCCCACTTCTTAACTGGTCGCCACTAGGTAACTTTATCAAACAACTTCTTAAAGCTATGTATAGATCCTGCCTCCACTACATCACTCTCCAGATTGTTCCACTTCTTGATAACTCTTATGACTGAAGAAGTACTTCTTAACATCCCTGTGACTCATCTGAGTTTTCAACTTCCAATTGTGACCCCTTGTTACTGCGTCACATCTTTGAAGTATTCTGTCCCTAGCCACCTTGTCAACTCTTCTCAGTACTTTATATGTTGTTATCCTGTTTTCCCTATCCCTGTTGTCTTTCCTTCACCTCTCCTCGTTGGACAAACCCCTCAACTCCGGGATTAGTCTTGTTGCAAACCTTTGTAGTTTCTCTAATTTTTTGACGTGTTTGACCAGGTGTGGATTCCATACTGGTGCTGCATACTCCAATATGAGCCTGACGTACACGGTGTACAGTGTCATGAATGACTTCTTACCTAGATGTCGAAACGTTATTCTCAGGTTTGCCAGGCCCTTGTATGTTGCAGCAGTTATTTGGTTGATGTGCGCCTCAAGAAATGTACTCGGTATGATGCTCACCCCAAGATCCTTTTCCTTAAGTGAGGTTTGCAGCTTCTGACCCCCTAGGATGTACTCCGTCTGCGGTCTCCTTTGTCCTTAACCAAACTTTATAACTTTGCACTTGAAGTTAAACTCCAGAAGTTATTTGTCGGACCAGGCTTGCATCCTGTCCAGATCCGCTTATAGGCTTACCTGAGCCTTGTCCGCTTGTATTCTCTTCATTAGTTTCACATAGTGTGCAACAGGGACACCTCTGACTATCCCTTCCGTCATGTTATTCACATATACAAAAAGTGGACTGACCCTTGTGGAACCCCACTTGACACATGCACCCACTCTGACACCTCGTCTCTTACCGACACACGTTGTTTCTTTCCTGTCAGGTATTCCCTGATTCGTTGCAGTACTTTCCCTACTATTCCTGCCTGCTCCTTTAGCATTTCAACCAGTCTCTTGTTTGGTACTGTTTCGAAAGCCTTCTTACAGTCCAAGAAGATGCAGTCTACCCATCCCCCCTTTCTCTCTTCTCTTTATCTCTCCTGTTTTACTTCTGTTACCTTGTCATAGAACTCCAGTAGGTTTGTAATGCAGGATTTCCCTTCCCTGAAGCCGTGCTGGTTGTCATGTATTAGTCAATTCCTTTCTAGGTGTTCCACCACTCTTTTCCTGATAATGTTCTACATAACTTTACATACATGTCAGCCGGTCTGTCTCCTATCTTAAAAGTCGGGACTACATTTGTTGTCTTCCACACTTCCGGCAGTTGCCCTGTTTCGAACGATTTATTGAAAATTGTTGTTAGTGGCACACACAGGGCATCTGCCCCCTCTCTCAGAACCAAGAGAGATCTAGTTCCCTTAGCAGTTTCTTCACCTCCTCGGTTGTGTGCAGCGTGTCAGCACTTGCTAGTGCACCCTACCACCTCAGTTTCCAGGAAGCTTCTGTCTCCACTGCAAATACCTCCCGGAATCTTGAGCTGAGATCTTCACATACTTCCTGGTGAGCTCCCCTCCTTCCTTCCACAGGCTGATTACCTGATCCCTGTCTGTTGTTTTCTCTGATGTGGCTATATAACAACTTTGGGTCAGATTTGGCTTTTGATACTATGTCATTCTTCTGTTGATGCTGGGATTCTTTACTATCCATGCATACTCATTCCTTGCTCTTCAGCTTAACTCCCTGTTTTCCTGGGTCTTTTGCCTTCTTTACTTTTCCTTACTCTAGCACACTTGGCATTGGCCTCTCCAAACCTCCTGGTAAACCATGGGTTAACACTGGTTTTCCCCTTGTTTCTGTTGCCTCTTGGTACAAACTTCTCCACTGCCTCCCTACACTTTGTGATGACAGTTCCATGATTCCGTTTACTGTATTTTCCTCTAGCTCGCTTACCCACTGCACCTCATGTAGAAACTACCTCGTCCTTGTTTAGTCCTCTTTCTGGAAGTTTGGCTTCTCTTCTCCTCGTGCTGCTTCACTCTCCATTGTTAGCTCTACTATATATTCGAAACTCGAGAACAATTGGTCACTAGCGCCTAGGGGCCTTTCGTGTGTAATATCCCCTATGTCTGAACTGCTCAAGGTGAATAAGAGGTCTAGCCTTCTGGTTCATTGTCTCCTATCTCTCTCTCTCTCTCTCTCTCTCTCTGGTTCTGTACTTAACATGTTGGTACATGAAGGTTTCTAGTACTGCCTCCAGCATCTTGGTCCTCAACGTCTCTGATCTCCCATGTGACTCCAGATTCTCCCAGTCAATCTCCCTAGGGTTGAAATCCCCCATGATTAGTAACTTTGCCCTGCTCATGTGGGCCCTTCTGGCAATATCAGCTAGTGTCCACCATTACTCTCTTGCTCTCATCATATCCCTGTCTTGGCGTCCTGCTGTTCGGTGGCGGGTTGTACATTACTGCTACCATAACTTTTGGGCCCCCAGTATGCAGTGCATCTATGTAGTTATCCGCTACCCCTCTGACTAGTCCTCCCATCTCCTAAAAAGTCCAATGGTTCTTGATTAGTAGTGCAACTCCTCCTCCTCCTCCACCCCTCATGCCTTTCCTCAGGATCTGATAACCAGATGGGAAGATCCCGTCTGCTATCACTTCTGTGAGCTTTGTCTCTGATTTCTGTGATGCCTCAGTGATTCTTTCCTGCCACTCCTCACTCTTATTTGTAATTCCATCTGCATTGGTGTACCATACTCTCAGCTTCCTTTCTAGGAACCGTATTCTGGGGGGTGAGTGGGGTTGGTTGTGGGTGTGGTATGCAGGCTGGTGTGGCAGTATTAGTGCTGGGAGGGGTGGGGACTGTGGATGTGGAGTGTGGCTCGGCTCTTGTTATTGTGTTTGGTTGGTGTGGGGTGGGGGGGGGTTGAGGGGTGCTGTTGGTGGGTCTAAGTGCGAATGTGGTTGCTGTTCTCTTCGATGTTGGGCTTCCCTGTCTGCCGGTACCTGCCCTGTCTCCCCTTCCATGTCTCCCCTTCCTGCCTCTGGACCATTTTTACTCTTTCTTTCAGTTGTTTCCTTTCTTTTTGTGTTCTGTCGCGCGCGATAGACAGCACACAAAAAGGAAGGAGAGAAGAGAGAGGAGAGAGAGAGAGAGAGAGAGAGAGAGAGAGAGAGAGAGAGAGAGAGAGAGAGAGAGAGAGAGAGAGAGATACAGCATGAGCATGACGTATATAATGTGAACATGACTTGTCTGCCGTAAGGATGGTTATAACAAAGCCATACCCATTTTTGTTTACGAATAATGCAAAGGATTCGACATTTTTCAAAAAATTTCGCTCTACAAATTTGATTCAGTTTATTTGCCACTACACTATTACTTCCAAATCTTTTATTTTTATTTTATGTATTAAGATTTATGACCTTCGTAAATAAAAAATACTACAATTTTCGCATTTTTTTCGAATTAATTTGCTGTGATCGATGCTGAAATTTATTTGCTATTTTTTAGCCCAAATGATTAAGCTGTCAAAGTCAGCTGTCAATCTTAGTAATGCTGCCCTTTTTGGAGGTCCGAAAATTACATATTAAATTATTTTTTATATTTTATTAAATTATTTGTTATATTTCATTATGATTATTATTTTTATAATTATATATTATTATTATTAATGGAAAACGTTAAACCCGCGGGGATTATAACGCACTTGGGGAAATGGGAGGAAATCAAAGAAATTGGTAGACAGCTAAAATCCTTTGAATCAAAAGGCTGTCACCAGCATCAAGGCACCTCCTTGAGGTCGAAAGCAACACAGTCTGTCAAGAGCCAGTTGCAGCATAAGCAAGTACTGCAAATATTGGTATCAAACTAGGTAACATGCAGGAGCTGCTGTTCTTAATGCAACACAGATGTTAGTCGGTTCACGAATTACCCAGAATGTTCACTTATAGAATGGTCAACATCTGGCAAAGTAGTAGTAGTACAAATAATAGTAGTAGCAGTAATAGTAGCAGTAGTAATAGTAGTAGCAGTAGTAATAGTAGCAATAGTAATAGTAGCAGTAGTAATAGTAGCAGCAGTAGTAATAGTAGCAGCAGTAGTAATAGTAGCAATAGTAATAGTAGCAGTAGTAATAGCAGTAGCAATAGTAATAGTAGTAGCAATAGTAGCAGTAGTAATAGTAGTAATAGTAGTAGTAGTAATAGTAGTAGCAGTAGTAAGAGTAGTAGCAGTAATAGTAGTAGTAGTAATAGCAGTAGCAGTAGTAATAGCAGTAGCAGTAGTAATAGCAGTAGCAGTAGTAATAGCAGTAGCAAAAGTAATAGCAGTAGCAAAAGTAATAGCAGTAGCAATAGTAATAGTAGTAGCAGTACTAATAGTAGTAGCAGTAGTAATAGTAGTAGCAATAGTAATAGTAGTAGCATTAGTAATAGTAGTAGCAGTAGTAATAGTAGCAGCAGTAGTAATAGTAATAGTAGTAGTAATAGTAGCAGCAGTAGTAATAGTAGCAGTAGTAATAGTAGTAGCAGTAGTAATAGCAGCAGTAGTAGTAAAAATAGTAGTAGCAGTAGTAATAATAGTGGTTGTACCAGCAGCAGTAGAAGTCGTGTTATGCATTGTTGTTAGTGTGAAGAACAGTAGTAATCGTTAAGTGTAAAGAACAGTAGTAATCGTTAAGTGTGAAGAACAGTAGTCATCGTTGTTAGTGTGAAGAACAGTAGTCATCGATGTTAGTGTGAAGAACAGTAGTCATCGATGTTAGCGTGAAGAACAGTAGTCATCGATGTTAGTGTGAAGAACAGTAGTCATCGATGTTAGTGTGAAGAACAGTAGTCATCGTTGTTAGTATTGTAAATACAATATACAAATAACACGCGAGTTATCTGTGTATTGTTCCAGTCAAGGTATTGTGCCTTTTTATTCCTAATGAATACAATACAGGAAGGAGGAACGACACTGTTTCCAGGGAAACCTTCGCTTTGCATACCTAATAAAATCCAGGACTGTATTTTATTAAGTAAACAAAAGCACGCAGACACAATGTCTTTTAGGGCAAACGAGCACCCAGAGATTAGGCTTGGGAGAGGTAACAAGTTAGGTCATTAGGAGAGAGACAGGTCAAACAATATGTATATTAGCTGGTGATGTGTGGATGGGTAGAGTTGGCCTGGGAATAGGCGAGGGGCGAGGCCCCTAGGAAATATTTTTTTCCTACAGACCATGTACTGTATGAGCGATGGGACCTGCTAGTGTGTACATTCCCGTCAGTGTGTACATTTTGCCAGATGGTGTCAGATAAACAAATAGTGGCAGCTTCCAATTTCTTGCGTTTGGTTTTATCCTCCCCTTGATACATCTGTACTGCTGCTCCATAGATCGTGTTGGCCGAGCGTAGATTGTGGTAAACAAACGCACGTGTTAATATTATCCAACCTATATGAATATTGGTGCTCCTGCAGCGAGTCTTCAGGACCTGTGTGACGAGAACGACGCACTGTAGTGGCTCTCAACCTTTTCACCACCAAGAACACCTTTTATCTAAATTAATTTTCCCAGGGACCCCAGGCTTTTGAAAGGTCTGTCTACTCAATAAACCGATTTTATTAACTAACAACAAACTCGTTTTCCCAGTTTCATTTCTCAGTTGAAAGACATACGTAACTGAGTATGCAATTAAATAAATGGCAGTATTAAAAAAAAACTTACTTATTTAACAAGATTGTTGGAGTTTTGAAATTTTGAACTTAGCTCACGGACCCTTGGTACTACCATTGCTGACCTCCAAGGGTCCGCGTACCACAGGTTGGGAACCGCTGCACCAAACTATAGAGAACTCTGGGACAATTTCTTCAGTGACAGAAACTTGTTCATACAAGAGGGATTTCATGTGAGTTACGCGAGTTACGCAAGAAAGGGACGCATGTTGCAAGAGGTGCTACATGCGGCGGAGAGGGTGAGGGAGGAGAGGGTGAGGGAGGAGAGGGTGAGGGAGGAGAGGGAGATCAGTTGGAAAGGGGTGGGAGAGGAGAGAGCGGAAGCTTGGCATAGCTTACCTGGGACCGGGAGGTCACCGCTCCTGCGGCCCGGTCCCAGACCAGACCTCCTGGTTGCTGGCCTGATCGGTCAAGCTGTTAGTCCCTGCCACCCGCCATGCAATGTATGCATCCCAACCCGGTTGATCATGAACTGTTTTGAGGAATCTGTCGAGTTCCCCCATAAAGACAGCTAGGGGTTCTTTGGTAAGATCTCTTATGTATGAACGGAGGCTTTGTAGAGTCGTGGTCTCTTGATACCTATTCAATTCTCTCTGTTTTTCGTTGGAGGGATTCTTCACCGTCTGCCAAGCCTCTTGTGCTCATTAGTAGTAATTTCGGTATAAAAGTTTGGAAGTAATCCCTCCAGAATTTTCTGGGTGAAGATTATGATGTATCTTTCTCGCCTACGTTCTAAGGAGTGCAGTTCTAAGGACTTAAAGCGCTCCCAGTAATTTAGATGTTTGACCGAGTTTATACGAACTGTAATAGTTACGTTTTGCAGCTCAACATTTTCACTTACCTTGAAGAGGGGTCGTTAGTACTCCAGCCTAGAGAGAACTAGTGACCTGAAGAGTATTATTGGCTTGACAGTCCTTATATATACGAATATATACGAGAGGGGGACGGGGGACACGAGTGTCTGAACGAGAGGTTGTAACAGTATTGTAGTAGTGGTAGTAGTAGTAGTGGTGGTGGTAGTAGTAGTAGTAATGGTGGTGGTAGTAGTAGTAGTGGTAGTAGTGGTATGCGTAGTAGTGGTATTAGTGGTAGCAGTAGTACTAGTGGTGGTGGTGGTAGTAGTAGTGGTGGTGGTGGTGGTGGTGGTAGTAGTGGTGGTGGTGGTGGTAGTAGTAGTGGTGGTAGTAGCAGTAGTAGTGGTGGTAGTAGTAGCATTAGTAGTAGTAGTCGTGGGTGTTGGAGGATGGGTTACATTATTAGTGTCAAGACATTTTTGCTTTGAGTGAGTCCGTAATCCAGACATCCATCTGACAGCATAAATACTCTATATACCGGATACAATATTAAGGTGTTGGAGTAACCTTATATGTTATCAGTGAATTTAGTAAAGTACGACTTCATGTAGGTGAAAATCCACGGCGATGGGAACCCCATTTTTTTTTCAGCATAGTACATCGTGCCCCTAACAAAGCCAGGAGAACTAGAGCAAGCAATGTTAGTTGGTGATTTTATTAATTTATCCAGATCTAAATTGTTACAATTCATCAGGGGATAAAGAGGTTGAAAGACTCGCCAACATGGCGGAAATCATTCTAATACATATGCACAAGGACACATATGCACTAGGATACATATGCACTAGGACACATATGCACAAGGACACATATGCATAAGGACATATATGCACTAGGACACACATGCACTAGGACACATATGCACTAATGTCGCATTTTGTGGTAACGTGGTTGCACATGTGTCCTTTTACTTACAAATTGTCGATTATTCTACCTTTAATATGAAAAAGATCAACAAAGTATACAGATGACAAAACAGTTAACTGAGACTATACACAAAAACTATGTAATGTATATAATAAATTTAAACTAATTGGTAACGTTGAAGACCCTGTGACCTACAGACTCTACAAATGATCTTGGGCCATTGCCAAATTGCAAAGAAATTTCTAATAACAGGATAAAAGACAAGAATAACAAATTCCACTATTATCTGATTATGTTTCCATGTGATTCGACTTCCAATTTGTGGCGTTCAAGAATAGAATCACAATTTTTGGAAGTGAAGATCATTTCCCGAATCTTTGTGGAATCAAATTATGCTCTCATTTAATTCCAACACTAAACAACATTGATATTGTTTACTTGTAACAATGTCTTGGTCTGTCAAGACAGTGTGTCCCTTGACCTGGTGGACTGTCTTGCATAGTGTCTTGGGAACAATGAATCTTGGGGAAAGTTGGATGATGTTAATTAAGCAACGTGTAAGATAGGCGACCCAATGTCATTTGCCGAGTCAACATATTCTTTAAGGAAGAAAAATCAACAGGAACATCAGAAAAGCCAAACAGGAAACTGAAGGGCAAACTACAAGGATAAGTCAGAGGATAAAAGAAAAATCAATTGTTTCCTGCTGAATACGATACTATCGTTCCCAGGCCGTAAAATTTGTTTACGGAGCCTGGCTATCAAAAGTTTAATATTAACGAAATTAGTAGCCTTGGTATATTAAAATACTTGGAGAAGTTAGATGTTGATGAATGAGACACTTGTGCAGCATTTGGATTTCTTGTGGAAACGTTTCACCAACTAATGGCTTCATCAGTCCAATACAAACAAGAACGGTGAAAGATGAGGAGTTTGAGGTAATCAGTCCTTCAGCCTGGAGTCGATGTGATGAGTCCATCAATTTTGAGAAAAGTACAGCATATGGGCGGAGATGTGACACATACAGTAACCTGTAGACAGGCGAGGTGAAGCAGTTGGAGGCAGCGTCACCGGTGAAAAAATCCACTAGTGGAAGGTCATACTTGTAGATAAGATATGCGCTGAAAAATTCCCTGTATCAATATCCCAAGATGATGATGTGTCTGACAGATATTATATATTTATATTTAGAAAACTAACAAATAGATGAATGAGAGACTTTTCCAACATTTCCCGAAGGTGACGCCACCTCCAACTGCTGCACCTTACCGGTCTGAAGTATATAAGCTATTCCGGGGATATGCAGCTTTACTGATAAAGCTACTGGCTACCGAGACTTTCCCATTTATTTACCATTAACCATTTATTTACATAAACCAGCATGTGAACAAATCAAGCGGACCAGATGAACTGCGGTCAGAGTTATAAATGAAAGTAGATGCCAATGTGTTTACCCAGTAACAGTAATGTTTAACAAATCTGTAGAAGGTTAGGTGCCAAAATACTAGAAAATGGCGAATGTTACCTTAATGTTTACAAAGAGGGAAATCACTTGTGACCTCAAATAGTTTCACAACAAAAATTCACAACAAAAGATCGTGTCTAACTAATATACCAGAGACTTTCAGTAATTAAAAAAGGGAAAAAATCCTAAGAGGTGAAGAGTAACTACAGTATAAGAGCAAAAAGGTCACTCTTGAGTGAAAGTGTGAATGACTGTGGAGTAGGTTCTTTCAGTGTTAAAACGCATACTTCAGAGGTAAGACGACTTCAGCGCCACCTACCAGTCTTTCTTCACACTGCTCTCTTGACAGGTACGTGAAATGTGGATCAATGGGTCAAGTGGAGACAGTGGCCTACTTGGCTCCCGTACAGTCGAAAACTACATCCTGTTTTTTGCTTTTGCCTTGTAGCATTATTTTCTTTCTTTAATTCTTCCAGCTGAAACCTAAATGGATTTGTGGTACTTTGGTTTCTTAATGTAACGTTACAATGATTAACAGATAAGAGCGAAATGAATATTTGTGGATGATAAGTAATATTTCGACCCACAACCAGAGGACTCTTCTGCAGATACAAAATTATTGGTAGGATAATGTTATATAGGCATGTTGAGTGTCATGGCAGGAAGCAGGTGAGTGTGGAGGGTCATGTCAGGAGTAGGTGAGTGTGCAGGTCATGTCAGGAAGCAGGTGAGTGTATAGGTCATGTCAGGAAGCAGGTGAATGTGTGGAGGGATATGTTATGAAGCAGGTGAATGTGTGGAGGGATATGTTAGGAAGCAGGTGAGTATGTGTAGGGGTATGTTATGAAGCAGGTGAATGAGTGGAGGGATATGTTAGGAAGCAGGTGAGTATGTGGAGGGGTATGTTATGAAGCAGGTGAGTGTGTGGAGGGGTATGTCAGGAAGCAGGTGAGTGTGGAGGGTTATGACAGGAAGCAGGTGGGTGTGCAGGTCATGTCAGGGAGCAGGCGAGTGTGCAGGTCATGTCAGGGAGCAGCTGAGTGTGGAGGGGTATGTCAGGGAGGAGGTATGTGTGGAAGGGTATGTCAGGGAGGAGGTATGTCAGGGAGGAGGTATGTGGAGGCGTATGTCAGGGAGGAGGTATGTGGAGGGGTATGTCAGGGAGGAGGTATGTGGAGGGGTATGTCAGGGAGGAGGTATGTGGAGGGGTATGTCAGGGAGGAGGTATGTGGAGGGGTATGTCAGGGAGGAGGTATGTGGAGGGGTATGTCAGGGAGGAGGTATGTGGAGGGGTATGTCAGGAAGCAGGTGAGTGTGTAGGTCATGTCAGGAAGCAGGTGAGTGTGTAGGTCATGTCAGGAACCAGGCGAGGGAAATCACTGGCCTTGCACTGTGATCTAAGCTACGTGTTACTATATACTTCTTAACAATGAATGAAATATAACAGTAGTTTATCGACTAGTTATACAATTTATACAATTTCTAGTACTAATTCATTGCTACGCAAGCGGGGGGAAATTACGTATTCCTCAGTACAGTACGTAACGCTCTCTTATTTATCTCTGGTCACAATCTTTACTGATTATAATAATGGTATATAATGTCGACATGTTGATGGATAAGACACTTGTGCAACACTTTGGTATCTTTATTTCCGAAAACATTGATCGAGACCTTGAAGTTGGAGGCTTCTCAAGGCTGAGAGACCGACCACCTCAGCACCACCTCTTCAAACCTCCCAGACTGATCCCTTTATATTTACCTCTCTATCGCTTCTACCGTCTCCAATTATAGTCTCCTCTGTATTCGATTGAAAAATGCTGCTGTGTAGGCGAAACGTTTAGTAAATAAAGATACCAGAATGTTTCACATAAGTCTTATTCATCTACAGTCCTTTACAATCTGTCCGTCCTTACCGTATACAAGACTGTTTATCCAATCACCGCTCCATTACACTGCATCCCGTATATATTAAGATAAGTGGTATACTATCCGCTTTTTCAGTCTCTGTCTGTCTCGCTCCTTATCTTCAAACACTCTATAAAGCCTTCTTTCATATTTACTTGAACCAGTACTTCTTTAAGAAGATTTTAATTACAGTCATTTCCTTTGGGGTGGCTTCCTTTGTGACTCTCCTGGTAATCTATCGGAGTATTTTCTTATCCCTTTATCTTTATATATCCTAAATACTGAGACTCCGACCCAAGTAGGTCCTTGAATGCCCACTCCTTTATGTACTGGTCTCTTTTTTCCTTAACGTTTGTGGTAAGAGTTCTTCATGAGAGTAACCACTTTCCATTATTATCCTCTTTCTTATACTCGTCGTTATCTCTGTTCACGATTAACTTCCTGTTCTTCTCTTTTCGCAGATACTTTCTCCTCCACTGATGAGTTATCACATTTATTTGTTATAAATCTTCTTTCAGCTGCTGGAATCGCTGTCTCACGAACCTCAGGTAAGCATTTTAATAAATGCTTGCTAGTCACCAGGTCGTGAAAGAGCCATTGGACACTTGGCCGATTTGTCGTAAGAACCGTCAGTTGTGTTGGCGTGTTTGCGTCTCCACTTTAGATATTAACACTCCTATGAAAGTGGTTAAGAAAAAATATGTGAAGCATCTCCAGTCCTTGGCATTACTGGGTTCCGTTGAAGTCGCAAACGCAATAGGCCTTCACTTTTCCCAAATTTTCCGTAGGTCACGCTTATCTCCTGACTGTCTTCAAGTCTAGATTCCTTCTGGTACCTACTGTTTCAGATTTCACCTATGGCGCAGGTAAACCATGCTGTATCCCATTTACTGTTGTTGAGTTTACATAGGCTATGTGAAAGTGTCATCCTACAGCAGCCTGGCTCGATGGTATTACAGTAAACAACGCAGATCATGAGACGAATTAAGGCCGGCCGTAGTAATGCGCATGTGCACAGCATTAACGTTGTAATAGAAAGGATAATTGGTAGACGAGTTGTCTATTTCTGTATGTAATATCAGACCACTGTATTCTAGTTAAGGGTCTGAGAGTAAGTATGCAAGGGATATTATTATGCTATTTCTGACCAGTCCCTCTGTCGAGGAATATAAAACAACGACAGTCGTAGGTGGATGATAGTGTGGTATTCGTATTATTAAACCTATATATTCTCTCTCTCTGGCGCTCTGTCAGTGTCTGTCTCTCTCTCTCACTCTCTTAGGCAACATATTGTAATTAACATTAACAAGAATGCAAGAGAGTCACATATGTAGTAACTTCAACATTTAATAACGAGACGTTTCACCAACCAATTGTATTTTTTTAATTCAGTTGCGCGTCAGGTCAGGCGGAACACAGGTTATAGGAAGGAGTCAGGTAATGGTTGCCCTCTGGTTCAGCAAGTATTTCCTATGTCATAAAGCTGCTTGTGTTTCGAGTGATGATGATGTTGGTACTCCCAAAAGCACTGTGTCATCTGCAAAAAACAGCTGTGACAACTCCCACTTTGTATTAGATTCTTCATCTTCTAATCGCACGCCTCAAATACCTTAGTATTCACTTCTTTTACTGATGAGAACTGACCCATTAGCAACGGCTACGAGAATGTACTGTACGTGAGTGTAGATAAATGGTTCAAAGAACCGACCAGTTGATAAGTTAAGACACATGTGCAACATTTGGGTATTTTTACTGTGGAAACGCTTCGCCCCACAGTGGCTTCATCAGTCCAATACATATTCCTATCAAGACTGATATCCTATTACATCGACTCCACGCTGAGGGAATGATTACCTCAAACTACTCCTATCTTTAACCCGTCTTCTCTGTATTGGACTGAGGAAGCCAGTGTGGCGAAACGTTTCTGCAGTAAACATACCCAAATGTTACACATATGTGTAATTTATCAACTGTACGTGAGACTGGTATCCAAACTGGAGGAGAATGAAATTAGTCTCTGAACTTACCACTATCCCGAATGTGTCCGGTGTTAGGGAGAAGCTCCTCTAGTGTTCTCACTAAACACCTAAAGTCTTCTGTCATGGTAATGAAGTGTACAATTTATGAAAAAAAAAACACTTCGGATTAATTTTCGGCCTGTTTTTCAGCGCCTGGGCATTCCGCCTTCACCCGTTCTTGTTTCCGGAAGCCCTACTATAAGTGCAGACATTACCTTTTATTAAAATTGGCTTATTACGCCAACTTCTGCTATTTTTGTGAGCTCATAAGCTCATTCGTCACAGCGTTTTCTTTGGCCGATAACGTCCCTCATACAGGAGATACTGTAGTAATAATAATAATAATAATAATATTATTATTATTATTATTATTATTATAGTCTGACAGCACGAAGAACTATTTGAATCACATAATAAATCCATAACTCGAAACAATGGAATTAAACTTAGAGGCAGAAGATAAAGAAAAGGCAGAAGTATTTTTCAAACAGAATTAAAGCAGAACGGCAGTGGAACAAACTCGCCGCTGAAGGCGTAAACCCGAGAACAATACAGTCAATTTAGAGGCAGCTGGACAAGCACTTTATAGCATTCAGATAAATACTACGCTGGGGCAAACTGAAATCAACGGATTCCTGATATTTGTTCAGTAACTACTTCAGGACGATCAGCTGACAACGACCCAGCCAGGTTAGCACTAGCAGTGGAAGTAGTCGTAGCTGTGGTGTAAATTCACCTGCACCATAGTATCTGGAAGCTGATCTAGGAGTAACTTGCAATCCACGGAACGGGTAAGGTTTGAACTCATGGCAAATGAGTCTTAAATTTCACAGGCCAGTAAGTTAACTACTTGGCCAGTTGGCTCTAATATGATTCCTCCAACTAGGTATATTTCTATACACCATCCCCTGTGGTTTAGCGCTTCTTTTTGATTATAATTATAATAATTGTATACATCATAGGGAGGTTATCATGGGCCACCAATGTGACCATAAATGCAGGTTTATACTAACGAATCCCGTCATGATATCGGCTTTGAAGGGACTTGAGCTAGAGCACACCACAGCCACGCTGGTGTGGGATTCGTCTGTAAAGACCTGTGACTTGTGATCACAGTGGTGGCCCATGCTAACCTCCCTATGGAGTATAGAAATATACCTAGTTGGAGGAATCTTACTAGAGCCAGCTGGCCCAGTGGTTAACGCACTGGCCTCTGAGTTTTACCACTCACTCGCCATGGGTTCAAACCTCACCCGTTCCGTTATTTGTTTGCTATCGTGTTATTACGATTTCGCAACCAGCAGAAGAAACATTGGTACACAGCTTTGCGAGTGGCAGTGGAGTAAAACGAGCAGGTTACGATAGTAACAGCACTAATTCAGTAGAGGAAGCTGTAGCACATACTTTTCATCTATTTTCGACTCTCCTGAAAATTTCAGGCCATTTTTTTTCATTATGGTATGATATATGCTCTTCCCAGTTTTCATGTCGGCAGTGTCTGAAAATGAAAGTGAAGAGCTTCTGACACCCCAAGAAAAACCTTCTATTTAATATTTCTCAAATGTCTAGACAAACAATTTCTACTCACTTCATGCTAGTTTGGTAACTCTCTCTTTCATCTTCCAATCTCTCCAATCTACTCATCTTCAACTCTCCTAACAACCCAATTCTCTCTTCAATTTTCTCTCTCAATCTTCATTACTTCTTTCAATCTCTTCTCAATCTCTCAATCTCTCTCTTTCAATCTCTCTCTCTCAATCTCTCTTAATCTCTCTCTTCAATCTCTCTCTTTCAATCTCTCTCTTTCAATCTCTCAATTCTTTCAATCTTTCAATCTCTCTTTCAATCTCTTTCAATCTTCTTTCAATCTCTCTCTTTCAATCTCTCTCTTTCAATCTCCTTAATCTCTCTTTCAATCTCTTCATCTCTCTCTCTCAATCTCTCTTTTTCAATCTCTCTCTTTCAACCCTCTTTCTCTTTCAATCCTCTTTCAACTCTCTCTTTCAATCTCTCTCTTTCAATCTCTCTCTTTCAATCTCTCTCTTTCAATCTCTCTCTTTCAATCTCTCTCTTTCAATCTCTCTCTTTCAATCTCTCTCTTTCAATCTCTCTCTTTCAATCTCTCTCTTTCAATCTCTCTCTTTCAATCTCTCTTTCAACTCTCTCTTATCCCTCTCTCTTTCAATCTCTCTTTCAACTCTTCTCTTTTCAATCTCTCTCTTTCAATCTCTCTCTTTCAATCTCTCTCTTTCAATCTCTCTCTTTCAATCTCTCTCTTTCAATCTCTCTCTTTCAATCTCTCTCTTTCAATCTCTCTCTTTCAATCTCTCTCTTTCAATCTCTCTCTTTCAATCTCTCTCTTTCAATCTCTCTCTTTCAAGCTCTCTCTTCAATCTCTCTTCAATCTCTTCTTCAATCTCTTTTAATCTCTTCAATCTCTCTCTCTCAATCTCTCTCTTCAATCTCTCTCTTCAATCTCTCTTCAATCTCTCTCTCAACTCTCTCTTCACTCTCTTCAATCTCTCTCTTCAACTCTTCTTTCAATCTTCTTCAATCTCTCTCTTTCAATCTCTCTCTATCTCTTCAATCTCTCTCTTCAATCTCTCTCTTCAACTTCTTCAATCTCTCTCTTCAATCTCTCTTCTCAATTCTCTCTCAATCTCTCTCAAGCTCTCTCTCTCAAGCTCTCTCTCTCAAGCTCTCTCTCTCAAGCTCTCTCTCTCAATCTCTCTCTCAAGCTCTCTCTCTCAAGCTCTCTCTCTTCAATCTCTCTCTTCAATTCTCTTCATCTCTCTTTCAATCTCTCTCTTCAATCTCTTCTCATCTCTCTCTCAATCTCTCTCTCAATCTCTCTCTCAATCTCTCTCTCAATCTCTCTCTTCTCAACTCTCTCTTCAATCTCTCTCTCAATCTCTTCTCTCAATTCTTCTTCTCTCAATCTCTTTCAATCTCTTTCAATCTCTCAATCTCTCAATCTCTTTTCAACTCATCTCTCAACTCTTCTCTTCTTCTAATTCTCTATCTCTCTCTCAATCTCTATCTCTCAATCTCTATCTCTCAATCTCTATCTCTCAATCTCTATCTCTCAATCTCTATCTCTCAATCTCTATCTCTCAATCTCTATCTCTCAATCTCTATCTCTCTCTCTATCTCTCAATCTCTCAATCTCTATCTCTCAATCTCTCAATCTCTATCTCTCAATCTCTATCTCTCAATCTCTATCTCTCAATCTCTATCTCATTCTCTCCCTCTTCTTGTTCTCTCCCTCTTCTTGTTCTCTCTCTCTTCTTGTTCTCTCTCTCTCCTCATTCTCTCTCTCCTCATTCTCTCTCTCCTCATTCTCTCTCTCCTCATTCTCTCTCTCCTCATTCTCTCTCTCCTCATTCTCTCTCTCCTCATTCTCTCTCTCCTCATTCTCTCTCTCCTCATTCTCTCTCTCCTCATTCTCTCTCTCCTCATTCTCTCTCTCCTCATTCTCTCTCTCCTCATTCTCTCTCTCCTCATTCTCTCTCTCCTCATTCTCTCTCTTCCTCATTTCTCCTCCTCATTCTCTCTCTCTCATTCTCTCTCTCCTCATTCTCTCTCTCCTCATTCTCTCTCTCCTCATTCTCTCTCTCCTCATTCTCTCTCTCCTCATTCTCTCTCTCCTCATTCTCTTTCTCTCTCCTTTTCATTCTCTCTCTCTCTTTCTCTTTGTCTCTCTTTCTCATTCTCTTTCCTCATTCTCTTTCCTCATTCACTGTCTCTCCTCACTCTCTCCCTCTCAATCTCAGTTTCTCTCTCTCCATCTCTCATTCTCTCCCCTCTCTCTCTCTCTCTCTCTCTCTCTCCCCACCATCATCGAGGCATCTCGCCAAGCTCCTTCACCTTTCACTTGGCCAACTTAGTAAAGTATTCTTCATAGTGATACACAAAGTCCTGTAAAAATTCCTCAAGTTGAAAGAGAACATCAAGTTTCTTCTGGAAGTGAATTTCGGGTCATTAAGTGCGCTGGAAGGAAGCTGCCGAGTGTGTCAAAGAAAGACATGAAATTTGCATGGGATATTAAAGTTATGGAAGATATTTTCCCACGTGGAAACTGGTTTAATGGTCTGCTTGTTAGGGAGGCAGGAAGGTTTGAGTAGAGGGAGTTGATGATGGGTAGATGTTGATGGGTAAGAGGCGTTCGGGAGTAGGTAAAGAGGGGGTAGAGGATGAGTGATAGAATGAGTTGATAGGGGTGTTGAGGGTGGGTTGGGGATTGATAAGTAATGGCATTAGATAGCGATACGATGGTAAAACGTTGCAAATGCAGTTATACGGACTTCTTTTACGACAATGTTTCGCCCACGCAGAGAGCTTATCAACTCTCAAACAAATGAACCAGGGGAGAGATGATCCAGATGCAAGGCATTTTCTTTTGTGTATGTTATCTTTTTCTTTGACGAGTTATGTCTTTCGTGTGTGTGAAGTGATTGCTGGACTCATGGTGTGCTGCTCATGAGTTAGGTTTGTCGGTTTTGCTGAAGTATTGGTGTTTTGAAATGCGCTTTGTAGATCTCTTTGGATGTATCGCCTAGATAGATTTTGCCATGGTTGTTGCGTGGGATTACTTATCCCCCTGCATGGATCTGCAGAAAATCTTCATGGCATTATCACCTCAACCCTTTCTACACCCAGCTTCCCAGTGGATTCCCCACTGATATACGAATACCTTCAGAGGTTTAAAAGAAAACACGAATATCATTGTCACTCTTGCCTACGAGTCCAAAATGCTCATCTTGCTCTACTACAGTGCTCATCTTGCTCTACTACAGTGCTCATCTTGCTCTACTACAGTGCTCAACTTGCTCTACTACAGTGCTCAACTTGCGGGCACTACAGTGGACAGCCTCAATAAAGGTTTCCTCTACAAGGCAAAACACGTCTTTAAAGGCTCTGAACAATGCAAGAATCTTTTCTATATTATCCTCAGCATCCCTAGACAAGGCAGAATGTTTGGCCTACGTAAGATCCACAAACCTACGATTCCACTAAGACAATTCTAAGCTGGGATAAACAGCGGTTCTTACAAGCTAATGAATTTTCTAGCTAAAGAAAATCAGCACCATCATTTCCGAATATCTCAATAACACGAGAGACCTCAGCGGCATTCAAAACGTCACCATTAAGAACAAAAAACTCTCGAGGCAGGATGTTCTCTCCACAGGTTATCCCTCTCGTCTCTAGTATATCAGAAAACTGAAAGCTTCCTTGACCTTCCAGTACTGAACCTGCCTTCTACTAGGTAGGCCTCTCTGAACTCTGCACTGGTCTCAGTTGCTTTCATTTGAAGACACTTTCTTTCAGCATACCTTTGAATTACTTATGGGTTCCCCATTAATTAATGGGTATAATGACGATCCTCTAAATGAAACAGATTGAAGCTGAACTTTTCCCAAGTCATCCGATCTTCCGTTACTTGGTTCCTCTACGTGGCAGACATACCCATTAGTTCTTTAAGAAGATTTGACGTCTTCATCTTCCAACGGATGTTTTACAAGTATGGCAGCAAATTGCGTATCAAATTAAACCCCCCAACCAGTACCATAACCTCCATTTCCACTCAGACACGATTTTTTCCAAAATATTTATCTATCAGCAGTTATGAAATACTTGATGAATAATGCTGTTTCTCGAGCCAATCTTCACCAACCTACACTACCTTTGTCATTTCATTAAAGACTTCAAACGATGGGTTCACATCAACTCTCACAAGCTTGTCGCCACCAACATGGAATACGTAGTCCCAACCTCAGCAACAAGAATGTAAAATACATCTCCATTACCTTATCCAACTACATATTGCACATAGCCACCACTGTATATACTACAAAGACATCAAGACAAAAGCAAGATCAACTTAATTAAACTATTGCCTTTATTTATCTATCGGATCAAGCATGCGAGACAAGAGAACTCCACAGGCTCATTTTACTAGCACGGCAGGAGAAAATACATCCTTAATTTCTGCATAGTACTGCATTATTCCTACAACTACTTGACAGGCTGTAATTGAGCATCACTTGTTACCAAAGAAGACTCCCTCAGAAGAAAATGCGTCAATAGTCATTTCAGCCTCAGCAACGATTTACTGGAGCCAGCAAGTTACTTAGACGCTTGAAAATTAATGTAATTTTACGCGCACCTCAGTTGCTCTTCACCTCAACACTACTCACTATATATATGCTCACCTCTGTATTGCCCACTGCGTTGTGAAACGTTGCCAGTGCGTAATTCTCTGTAACTGTCTTTGTAATGCGTTCGAGGTGTTGAGAAGTAGGTTTCGAAGGGATGAAAGTGCTGAGGGTTTTGAAACCCTGAGGGATAGGTGTTGTTGGTTCAAGAGTAAGGTCTATTGATAGTTTTGTGAGAAAAATGGGTTGTTGGGAAAAAGTTGGTACTGGGGTTGGGGGTTTTGGTAGTTGGGAACATAAACAAATGTGCAAGGAGATGAGGTAAAAAAGGAGGAATTTTGACAGGCTTACAGTCGGAAATGTTGGCAGTCTGACAGCAGTCTTAACAGGCTGGCAAGCTGTATTATTGACAAGCTAAGAGTCAGGCATCATAACAGGCTTTCAGTCGGGAAATTTGAAAGGCTGACATCAGAATTCTTGAAAGTCTGACAATCAGAACGCGCAAATTGTCTGACAACGGGACTCTCAGAAATGCTGACGCAACTTGTCACAATCTGCACTTAAGGATAAAGGCGACTGAGAATGTCTTTGAAAGGTCAGCGGGGAGGAGTATTTGCTTTATGGAACTGACATGGTCTTTTTAACGTTGTTTGTAGAGCTTTGGAATCAGAGGTGAAGGCAATATTTGAGGTAACCGTTCTAGCGTAATTTGGAGAATTTGTTTCTCGTATATTTGTCACGGGAATGTTTTTCAATGTTTATTGCTGTGAATGTTTCATAAATGTTTATGTCATAATGTGAATGATCTACAAATAGTTACACGTTTCGGTGAATGTTTCCCCACCATATGTTTTCCACATGTTCGTATCACGTTCAGAATGTTTTCCACATGTTTGTGTCATGTTCAGACTCGATTATGGGGTTAAACTTTTCGCTCTCTTGAATTATTTTTGCATGAGTGAGAAATATGTTATCAGTGCTCATTACCTCGTATAATAAACCTCGCAAAGTCATTCATATATTTCCATATTATTTAACATAAATAACCATTACAGATAACGTAATGAAAAGTGAAGCATTCATCTATTCATTTAAGGAATTAATACTGAATTTATTTGCTTGTGGTTTTTTGGGAGAGGGATCGTTTATGCCCACCACCCTGGCTGCCATCTGTGAATAAGAGCTGTGTGAAAAACACCATTTTGTGTGGATTTTATAGTTGTCATGATTCCTGTTGACTTGTTTGTTGGTTCCAATTGCCAGTTAACCTCGAGGACTAGTAAAATATAGGTTATTCTTGAGGTCAGTGGTAACATAGCCATAACTATATGTATCATTATTTATGTGTTTTATGGCTTAGTATTTTGTTTTTCTATTTTTTTCAATTAAAACTAATACAGCTGAATTTCCTTAACGTTTTGAATTTGTTATTTTTATTACTTATCCATAATTAGCATAATTATTTGTCCTTCAGCACTAGACGGAAAATTAATCCAAATCAGAGTAATTACTGATGATTAAGACACATGTGCAACAGTATCTTAATCATCAACTTGTCGGTATTTTATACTATTTTCAACAGAATAATTACTGTAATTATGTCAGGAACACGTTCAAAAGAATTTTCACTGTCTTTCGAAATTTTGTTCATTGCAGCAGTGCTGGAATATTGCTGGTAAGTTGGAGATATGTTGCAATTCTTGAACTGTAGTAGTATCGACACGCCTCTGACAAGATAGTGATGGAGTGAGTGATGATGAAAGTCTTTCTTCTTTTTCAGGTCACTCTGCCTCGGTGGGAAACGGCCGATGTGTTTTGAAAAAGTTGGATGTGCCATATAAGGGAGGGGCGTGCGAATAGGCTTCATGTGAGATAATTAAATGTTGAACACTTGCCAAACTTAAGGGGAACTTAAGTACCCCTGTCCTCTTGTAACATGTTCATGTTTCCACTATAATCTACCTTCTCCATAATTACTATCGCATTTGCTTTGTCTGTTTCGTAAGGTGAAGTCTAGAATCTTTCCTTAATTCATGGTATAACTAACAAATGTTTAAGAACAACACAATGCTCTCAAACATTTAAGTTATACCATGAGTTAAGGAAAGATTCTAGACTTCACCTTACGAAACAAAGCAAATGCGATAGTAATTATAGACAAGGTACATTATAGTGGAAAAATGAACATGTTATTAGAAGACGGGGGGAACTTACGTGCCTCTTAAATAGAAAAATCAAAGGGCTGCTGATGGTGGAGGATCTGACGTGACTGATGGTCTCTCTTCAAGACGGACACCAGAGGTAGCCATCAATGTTTTTAATACCTGCGGAAACACTGAAATTTAATTTTCTTGGAATGCCACAGTTTATGTTAAGCACAGAAAGTCATTCAGACGATCTTGTTGCATAGCTTATAGCTGATAATTCGTGTCCTGCTTCAGCACGTTGAAAGACAGTTTATCTGAAGGAGTGATCCGCGGGAGAGAAGGTTAGCTCTAAATTTTAGGCACCAGAGCCCTTCCTTAGCAATAAGGCACCCCCCCCCCTCCCACGTCTTTAAAGTGAAGCAATACTATAAATTACATGAGAAAAATCCTCAGTACAAGTCACATTAGGAAGCATAACAGCCAGTCCAAGTTGCAATGTTTCTTGAATTAATTCCTTTAGTTTAAAATATAGTTTAGAGTTTAAGGACTGCATTTATTCGAGAAAAATCACCTCGTCACACAAAACTGTTGACATTATTTGCTGTACTTTCTTCGGAATTATTTTGCTGATCAATGGAGATCTTCATTACTCATGTTATTAAGCTGCCACGAAAACCCAAACAGGTTGCAAATTATATACATTAATGCAAATCACCTTCTAAGACCCGATATAACTGAGCCAACGATAACAAGGAAGATAGACTGAATAATGTCGTTCAGCGGAATCACACTCATTAAGTATCTTGCGTTTACAAATTAACTCCGATGACACGCCAGTATTCTAAACTACTATTTTTGGCCTCACTCAAGATTAAATTCCATTGTTCACGAACCCGTTGAATGTCAGCAATTAGACTTAGAATGATATCACTATTAACATTAAGTGTAGAGTTACGTTCGTCCACCAACTGGTTAGTCTAATGTAACATTCTAACTGATCCACAGAGATGGCATAAGAAAAAGAAATAAAATTTAAATGTGTTTCTGAAAAGCATTAAATTCAGTTTAATTCAGTGAAGTGAAACTGCGAGATATAAATTTGCTTAAGACTTTATTTGATCCAAATGATTTTCAACTGGTCGTACACAGAATCTTCTGCATCAGCTGCTCAAGTGCTTTCATGAAAACTATCTTCTGGTTTATGTCGTTTATGTATTGACATTGAAACTGTCGGAGCTGCTATTGCTACATACCTGGAGCATACCTGCAGAGGGTTTCGGGGGACCAACGCCCCCGCGGCCCGGCCTGTGACCAGGCCTCCTGGTGGATCAGAGCCTGATCAACCATACTGTTATTATTGGCCGCAAGCAAACTGAAGTTACCCAGGTGCCCGTATTATGAAATACTTAATAAGGCTACAGAGCTTATTTTTCAGAGTACAGTAGGAAAGTTCAGGTAATTCTCTCCTCTGTGATTACCAATGATATTTTGTAACTTTGTGCTAAATGATAATTGCAATCGTATTTGTGCTTTGTACTAACTGTGGCTATTTGTACCCAATATACTTCTTTGAGATTGCTAGTATCTCAAGAGATAATGCTTAGAGCTTCCTGTTTGCCCTCCATCTCTCTCTCTCCCTTCCTCTCACTCCCTCTCCCTCCCTTCCTCTCCCTCTCTCCCTTCCTCTCCCTCCTTTCCTCTCTCTCCCTTCCTCTCTCTCCCTTCCTATCTCTCCCTTCCTATCTCTCCCTTCCTATCTCTCCCTTCCTCTCTCTCCCTTCCTCTCTCTCCCTCTCTCTCCCTTCCTCTCTCTCCCTTCCTCTCTCTCCCTTCCTCTCTCTCCCTTCCTCTCTCTCCCTTCCTCTCTCTCCCTTCCTCTCTCTCCCTTCCTCTCTCTCCCTTCCTCTCTCTCCCTTCCTCTCTCTCCCTCTCTCTCCCACCCTCCCTCCCTACCTCCTTTTCTGTGGGTTGTCATCCGTGGGTGGAGAAATTTACCCCCACCGTCTCCTCCCTGTAGTATTTGGCCTGTGAATGAATAAGAAATTCTTGTGTTGTGAAAGACTTGCGTGGGATACCATCATTGACAAGCATGACGACTCTCGTGTAGGAACATAGTCCCGTAGGTGTGGGAAACGATGATAGTTTCCACAACAGAGGTTCCCAAATGTTGCACAAGTGTCTCCTCCTTCAGCTTCGCTGATGTTGTATTAGCTAGGCTTAGTTACAAGTATTTCTGGTAGTTCGACAGTCTCTCACATACACACACACACACTGAGCTGAGTCTCGACCCCTGCAACCACAATTAGGTGAGTACACACACACACACACACATGATCTAGCCAAATTTAAAGTATGTGGCCAGACCTATGGTAACTTTATTGTCAACTTATTGTGAAATATAGAGATAAACAGTATAATAACCTATGTGGTATGTCAAGATATCGTATTAATGAAAATACAATACTAGACATGTTTAGCAAATTTCCTAAATTTGCTTGCAACAGATGAATACAAAACAGATGAATACAAAAAAAGGCCTAGAAACTAGGCCTTTTGTGTATTCATATGCTCTTGCGCTACCTTCCACAGGATAGATAGGTTAGTGCACAATAAACTAGCAATAAACTAGCCACTTCGGTGGCAAAATCTATAATCTAATCTTTATTCCCCACCAATATGAGCCGTAAAGCTAAAAAGGAAAGAATGCTAAGCCAATAGGTGGTGAAATACGCATTTCTGTTATATTCAATAACATGTAATTTATTTTTAGTTTTTTCTCAGTCAGTGTATCTGTCTGTATGTAATATTTGGCAAAAATAAAGGCCCCGTGATTGTGAATCTTAGGCCAAATGGCCACCTTGGCCTTCCCTGTAATAGGGTCAGTACATGACTTGAAGTTTTACGGGTGATTATTAGAAAACTTCAAAATTCAGAAAAATAAAATTAATTCTTAGGTTTCTGAAAGAGCGTCTGAGAGAATTGCAGAATGAGCGATTTAATGTGACACGCGTGAGAGGAGGACTAGGAGGTCTTGTGGGGAGACAGGCCATCGGCCTGTGTTCTCCGACGGTTTAGGAAGAGGCAGAGGGACACAACTATGATGATGTTGGAGGTCTGTCGGGAGTTGGGGGGTATAGGGGAGGACAATTGCTCCGAACTACTGAGGGAATAAGTAACTATGCAGATCACTGGGTAAAAGAGTACTTGCAGGAGGAAGAGGGAGGGGTGAGGGACAGGACAGTAGTAGGGGACGGGATTAGGTCTATTGTTAGTAAGGACGACAGGAAGGAAATGGAGGGAGAGATTAGTGAGGAAGAGGTATGGGAGGCAGTGCAGGGTTTGAGCAAAGGGAAGGCACCTGGATTGGATGGTCTCCCTAATGATTTTTATGTGCGTAATTGGGAGCCCCTAAGGGATTGTTTAGTTAAAGTATTCAATTGTATGAAGAATGGGAGGGTATTGGGTAGCATGCAGAACACTGGGGTTATGGTTTTGGAGAATAAAAAAGAGGAATGTAGGACGATGAAGGATTATAGATTTATAACATTAATGTGTGCGGATTATAAGATCTTCGCAAAGGTACTAGGTAATAGGCTTAAGAAAGTGGTGGGAATGGTCTTACATAAGGGACAATGTGGAATCCCAGGTAGAAGCATGAGTGTGGGTCATGGTCAAATTAGGGATTTTATTGAGAGTGGTGAAAGGGGGGGGGGGTGTTGATTGGAGTGCTCCTTATGATAGTGTTGACAGGAGTATGTTGTACGATATCAGGGTTTTGGGGATGAATTAGTAGGGTGGGTAGAGACTCTGTATGCGAGAGCCAAGGTTCGGATACAGATAAATGGTAGAATTGGAATGGAGGTGCCTATGGATAAGGGTTTAAGACAGGGATGCCCCTTGTCCCAGGTATTGTTTGCTTGCATGCAAGACCCCTTTTATCGTTTAGTTTCAGGAGGAAGAGCTGAGGGGACGGAAGGGGATGTAGGGATAGTTGGACATGTGGATGATACTACTGTACTAGTGCGAGATGTAGAGGAGTTAGTGAATGTGGGGCGTATTGTAGAGATTTTTGGGAAGGCCACTGGAATGAAAGTAAACTATGCGAAATCTAAATTGTTGGAGGTAGGTAGGTGGGTAGGGGGGAGTGTTGGTGAGGGCAGGGGTGGGCAATAGTGGAACAGGTGAAGATTTGTGGGGTGGTGTACCGGGCAGACCCGGTGGAGGCCCGGGCGGTTAATGCAGAGGCTATTAAGCGTATGGGTGGATGGCAGCCTGGGGACGTCACATTGCATCAGAGGGTGGCGATCGTCAATTCATTAGTGTTTAGTAAACTGTGGCATGTGGCGGCGGTGTTCCCCATTATTTTTGAGGATGTGAAGGAATTGCAGAGAAGGGCATTACGTTATATATGGGGTTATGGAAGGGCGTGGTTAAGTAAGGAAGTGGTAATGACGAGGGTACGTCAAGGAGGTTTGGGGCTCATCCCGTTAGCAAGGCGTCTGCAGTGTGTTTACATTAAGCATCGATACCTCAGGGTGGGTGGGGTGCGTGGGAGAAGAGGGATTGGTTATGGAAGATGTAAGAAGGTGGTGGAAGGGGAATGATCTGAGGGAGTGTGAGGGAATGATGAGGCGAATCATGGTCGTTCAGGAGCCGAGGAGGATCACTGTGAGTCTCCTGGGCAGGGGAGGGGTGCATGGGGAGGTGTTGCATGGGACAGCGATATACCCTGTGTATGATTGGATGGGTATATGGAAGGGATTAAGAAAGTTGTGGCTCAAACCCAGAGTACGTGAATTCGTGTATAGGTTTTTAATGGGGATCGTTGCATCGAAGGCAATTTTGTTCCGTATGGGGATAGGGGAGGGAGGGCAGTGTGATAGATGCGGGGAGGAGGATACAGCGTATCATGCGGTGTATTTTTGTCCTTTATTGAAAGTTGTGCGTGAATGGTTTGGGAAGGTGTTACGCAGGGTGGGGGGGAGAGGGCTTTCAACATTACGGGCCTTAAGATGTGGGAGGGGTGGGAGGGGAGGTGAGACAGGCGGTCTTGTACCTAGTGGCAGACTACTTGTATGTGTCATGGGGTATGAGGGGGGTGTCGGGGGAGTGTAGAGTCAAGGCTTTGGCTGCTGTGTTTTATAGGACAAAATGTAGAAATAGGGATCTTTATGGTCGGAGGTGGGATTCAGCTTTTTCTGTGGGTTATAGGGAGTTGGCGGTGGGTAGTTTACTAGAGCTGTGAGGGAGGGTTTAAAAGGACTGGCTCGCGACAGGGAGGGGGTATACATGGTGGGGAAAGGCGTATGAATGAAGGGGAGGGGTGGGTGGGTGACAGTGGACTCAGCAGGCATATGACACATGACTGGAATGCGCGATGTGTGTGGAATGACGGGAGACGGGGTGGGAGGGAACCCCTATGGAGCAAAGGTGTCAGGGGTAACCATAGTGGCTTTTCTTCATAACCTACTGGACTGGTGATGTATAGTTATAGGTGTAGAAAGTTCCCTTTAAGCTGTGTTTATATAGGGTTCTTATTTTTTTCACCCACTTGGGTATGAACCGTTTTCCAACATGTTGTATGTAACTGAAGGTTTTCCTGAGATGGGTTTCTCATGTTCCATTTTGTGCCTTACTGTTGTGGAAGACAGTTTTGGGTAGATTTTGTGTTCTAAACTGTCTACCTTTGTTAATTGTGTTTGTGTAAATATTATTTTGCTTATTGTGAAGGCTGATCTAAACTACTTTTTCGGAATAACATCATTCCTTTACCTGTGTTTTTGTCTTGTATAAAAAGTTTTCTGTTTTGGAGATGAGTCATATGTTCTGTGCTATTACGTTATTATACACTGGTGAATAGGTATGTTTTTGCTTACTGTGTAACTTAATTATTGATGTTAATGATCAACAGTGTGTGGAGATTTGTAGGCGATGGCGCTGTTAGTATAATTATTATATTGTTACAATTGTTGTGTTTATATTGTCTTCTAATTTTGTAATGTAATAAAGTTTCATTGGGTCGTTGTATGTAATTTACAGACGTGTAAATAATAAGCCCTTGGGTGATGACTATATTTAGTATATTTTGTTATACTGTCACTTACGTCATTTAGTGGCTGTTTGTGATTTACGCCCTTCGGGGTTATGTACATACGGTTCGTTATTTTTTTCCTGTTAATGGATGGTAAGCATTGGGTGATACGTTTTTCTGGTTTTGTGCATTGTATTTATGCTTTGTATGTTTTCTTAAGTAGGGAAAATTTTGTTAACCTTTGTTGTTGCTTTGCCAAGCACAGTTAGTGCTTGTATGTATAGTTTACCACTCTGTATTCTGTCTCCGTATTGTCATGTGTTTTGTAATTGGGTTTTTCAATAAAATAAAAAAATAAAAAAATTCTTAGGTTACCACATAGTGGGTCAAATGCTGATCTCTCATTTCCTCTTTAAGGACAACAAATAATTAACACAATTCCTGGTCTCAATGATTCAAGATTCAAGAGAAATAGTTTTGTAAGTAAATATTGTACTTCAAAGTTGCAGGTGCCATTGTTTTCAAAGTTGCAGGTGCCATTGTTTTCAAAGTTGCAGGTGCCATTGTTTTCAAAGTTGCAGGTGCCATTGTTTTCAAAGTTGCAGGTGCCATTATTTTCAAAGTTGCAGGTGCCATTGTTTTCAAAGTTGCAGGTGCCATTATTTTCAAAGTTGCAGGTGCCATTGTTTTCAAAGTTGCAGGTGCATTTGTTTTCAAAGTTGCAGGTGCCATTGTTTTCAAAGTTTCAGGTGCCATTGTTTTGAAAGTTGCAGGTGCCATTGTTTTCAAAGTTGCAGGTGCCACTGTTTTCAAAGTTGCAGGTGCCACTGTTTTCAAAGTTGCAGGTGCCACTGTTTTCAAAGTTGCAGGTGCCATTGTTTTCAAAGTTGCAGGTGCCATTGTTTTCAAAGTTGCAGGTGCCATTGTTTTCAAAGTTGCAGGTGCCATTGTTTTCAAAGTTGCAGGTGCCATTGTTTTCAAAGTTGCAGGTGCCATTGTTTTCAAAGTTGCAGGTGCCATTGTTTTCAAAGTTGCAGGTGCCATTGTTTTCAAAGTTGCAGGTGCCATTGTTTTCAAAGTCAGAAAATAAATTAGTGGTTGAAATATATGGTACTGCATCCATTATGGTAGTATAATATCCTTTTTATATACTGTGCGTTATGTGGCATACATTACATTGTTTTTAAACCTGGTACCTAAGTGAGTATTTGATTTAGATATCCTCTCCCTGTAGCCATAATATATGATTATAGAGAGAATTTGCATTACTGCAATGTATATGTATAAATTTTTGTCTATTTTGATTAATTTTAGCAAGTCATATATCTGAATTTCCTCAACATTTTGACTTGGTCATTTTTTTGGCATGTTTCTAATAACGTAAGTGTTAGGTTAAACACTCTATATCATTTTATCAATGTTTACATGTTTATTTAATGGTAATGTTTCCAACATGTTTATGATATGTTGTGAATCTTTTTCACATGTAATTGTCAAGTTAGTTTCCTAGTTTTAAATCATTCTCAAATATTTACATTTTCTTGTGAATGTTTCGAACGTGTGTTTGTGTGAATGTTTCTTATTTGATATGAAAACGAATGTTACTAAAATTTTGGGATCATATTCAACATGGCACCTGCATCAGCGTCCTTGGAAGCTGTCTCAGGGGAGAAATGAGGAAACATAATTAATGGGAGCTTGCTGGAGGGTTGCAGCTGGCCACGCAGCTGCTTCTGTTCCCAAGTCTCTGTCTGTCTGTCTCCCCCTCCCTCCCTCCCTCTCTCTCTCTCTCTCTCTCTCTCTCTCTCTCTCTCTCTCTCTCTCTCTCTCTCTGTATGCTTAAGTATTCTATATGATTAACTATGAGAGCTTCTGGCTCTTGTCCTTCATCATCTCTCTTCAATGCCTGGCCCGAGAGATTTCTTATAGAGTTTATAATATAATAAAAAAAATTATTATTATAATTTTCATATTTTTTGTAAAGCAATTGTAGGTGTGTGTGTGTGTGTGTGTGTGTGTGTGTGTGTGTGTGTGTGTGTGTGTGTGTGTGTGTGTGTGTGTGTGATGAATGTAATATAACAAAAAAAACACAATACCGTGACTGGAACAATATATAAATAACCCACACACGAGACAGGAGATTACAACGACGTTTCGGTCCAACTTAGGCCATTTACAAAGTGACTTTGTAAATGGTCCAAGTCGGACCGAAACGGCGTCGTAAGCTCCTCGCTTCTACGTGCGGGTTAGTTGTGTATGGATGTAATATATATGTAACCGATCGCAAAACAAGTTATCAATAAGCAACAGCCACAGGGGATAAGAATGAAGTTGTCCTAAGTTTTTGTTTCACTCTCAATGTTTCTTCAGGAGCAATGCACGAAGAGGCCTTGAAAATCAGAGACTAGGCTGAGTGAAAATCAGAGACTAGGCTGAGTGAAAATAGAGACTAGGCTGAGTGAAAATCAGACACTAGGCTGAGTGAAAATCAGAGACTAGTCTGAGTGAAAATCAGAGACTAGTCTGAGTGAAAATCAGAGACTAGGCTGAGTGAAAATCAGAGACTAGTCTGAGTGAAAATCAGAGACTAGGCTGAGTGAAAATCAGAGACTAGGCTGAGTGAAAATCATAGACTAGGCTGAGTGAAAATCGGAGACTAGGCTGAGGGAAAATCATAGACTAGGCTGAGTGAAAATCATAGACTAGGCTGAGTGAAAATCATAGACTAGGCTGAGTGAAAATCGGAGACTAGGCTGAGGGAAAATCATAGACTAGGCTGAGTGAAAATCAGAGACTAGGCTGAGTGAAAATCGGAGACTAGGCTGAGTGAAAATCAGAGACTAGTCTGAGTGAAAATCAGAGACTAGGCTGAGTGAAAATCAGACAATAGGCTGAGTGAAAATCAGACACTAGGCTGAGTGAAACTCAGACAATAGGCTGATTGAAGATCAGACACTAGACTGAGTGAAGATCAGACACTAGGCTGAGTGAAGATCAGACACTAGGCTGAGTGAAAATCAGACACTAGGCTGAGTGAAAATCAGACACTAGGCTGAGTGAAAATCAGACACTAGGCTGAGTGAAAATCAGAGACTAGGCAAAGACTAGACTGAGGCGTATGTCCAGTAAAACAACAGACTAGTCAAGACAGACTGGCGTGGCATCCACTTCACCACTCCATTTCGAAAACTTAAGAAATAGTTTAAGAAAAACAAGAAATGAGTGTAAAGACCACCGTTTGATCCACCGATTGTATTTTAGCTGGATTAAAGACTTAATAACTTTTGAAATACTATAATGTCTAGGGAATATTCATGCTTTTGTGTAGAGAAAATCACACCAATCCTGGCAAAATGACTTGAAAACAAGCTACTGAACACATGTCATTATATTAACAACTCTAGTTGGATAATATTCTAAATGGTTATAACTATGGCCATAATTTTTAAAAGGGTGGACCGGTAAGCCAGCGGAAGGCCTCGGTCAGATGACCAAAAGCTCCAACGGCGGGTCATCATCTTACTAAGATCCGAGTCGGGAAAATGTTTCCTGACGATCCTTACCTAACCTAACCTCTAGTTGGATATTTAGTATATAACACCTAGCCCTCATGTCTGGGAAATTTGCATACTATCATTTATGGGTATACCTTCTATTATTTGTAGAAGGTATACCCAGTCAAGCATACCCAGCAGATTGCTACAACAAAGAAATATCACTACCCCTTGACTTTATAATTATCATATAAGCAGAATAACTAAAAGAAGATTTCATCCTAATCTAAAGAATTAAGGTATGTGCCACAAAGAAAAATGGGGACTCAATCTATGCACTAACCTCTACATTTTAATTCAATAGCTGTGAACAAACAGCTGAGTGGAGGACCCTAACTGGTGTGTACAATGAAAAGAAACACAGGGAGGTCTAACTAGCAGCATTATGGCACCAATAAAAGTCATCAGTAGCACCAATGCGATTGCCAATTCCGAGCAAATTGGGAGAACGAACTGTGTAAAGCCAGCATTTCCCAGTAACCAGTACGAACAAAATCGATTATGTAATCCTGGGTGCAGTGCCAGGGATCACAGGTAAAGCTGACCCCAACTCGTGGCACCAAGACACACCCCAAGAGTCAACAAAGACTAAAACAAAAAGGCTAAAGCTCTCATAGCTGGTTTCCAAGCACTAAGCCGAGACAGGAAGATAAGCAATGGTTGGCAAACGACTTGTTGTTTGTGCTAGGCTAAGGCATTTTACGTAATCAGGAGCCTTTGTTAAGTTTCACGAGAAATGAATCGAGTCTGTATAAGCTTTGACTTGTATGAGAAGAGGTTATCTTCTTTGAGTTTAGGAATATAATTTGAGATTTTTTTATCATCTACCAGAATTGTTGCAAACTCTAATGTGATTAAATATTGCTTTAGTCTCTTGTGATTTTCGAATCGAGTATTGATGTTGTGCCGTGGGATATTGTCTTGTGCTTTTCTCCTTGTGTGGGATATTGTCTTGTGATGTTGTCCTTGTGTGGGATATTGTCTTGTGATGTTGTCCTTGTGTGGGATATTGCCTTGTGATGTTGTCCTTGTGTGGGATATTGTCTTGTGATGTTGTCCTTGTGTGGGATATTGTCTTGTGATGTTGTCCTTGTGTGGGATATTGTCTTGTGATGTTGTCCTTGTGTGGGATATTGTCTTGTGATGTTCTCCCTTTGTGAGATATCACCCTGTTACTGTCTTTGTATTTCACTGTCTCCCGGTGTGGAATATTGTATTGTGACTGTCTTATTTTGCTTTCAAGTGCACATCAAGCTTAATGGTGGTAATACATTGGCAATGTATACCATGTATACCTACAGATTGTAAATAAGACTCAATGCGGTTGTAGTAATGTACCAGGAACTTCATCAGTGCACACAGAGAACAAGACATGGGTTTTAAGAGTTGTAGAAATCATCTGAGGTGAGAAAATAAAGTCATGCTGAGGGTACGATTACCTAACCTTACTCACTCGGCTGGTTAATCACATGTGATTTCATGACCTGATTCTTTCACTCTTTATTCTAACGTCTTGTTGTTGCTTTTGTTAATTAATAAACTTCCTGTTGGACGAAATATCTTCACATAAAAATGCTATAGCCCGAATATGCTTTATTGGTAATAAAGTTTCACTCTGTTTAGAGTTTGATAAAGATCTACGCAAAACGACACGTCGTAATTAAACCATGCCCAGCTCGTCTTTTCTGTAAACCTGTCTCCAATAAACACAACATCTTTGGCATCCCTGAAATGGTAAACACGGTCTTGACCGCGGCCAGTTGGATCCTCAATATTTTGGTGGGTCTGAGGCACTGTGGATGTTTCCACTGAAGGGGGGCTTTCAGCACCACGTCACATCGATTGGTGTTGGAATTCAAGGTCACTATGTCGGATGATTTGATTCTGGTAAAGGGTTCTTCATTCAAGCATTTGGAGGTAGCTTACGCCCCTTCCTTCAAACAAACGTGATTGCCTCCCACTACCCAGGCGCTAAATAACCTAAATGGGTTTAGCATTTCCCCATGAATGTAATAATAGCTGAAATTATGGTCACACTGGTTCCTGAATTCAGTCCCACTGGTACTTGCTCTCATAACTCTGACTGTTAATTGGTACTTGAACTTAAGGACACATTGGTAATTGAACCTGTGGCAACATTCAGTGGTACTTGGATTCAAGGCCACATTGATGCCTACTTAAACTCAAGGACTCATTGATTAGTACCAAACCTTTGCTTTACACAATGTTCTGGTATTTAAGAGTCATTCATCCACAGCATAATTATACAAACCATACTTTAGCACTCGAGTTTTCTGGTGTAATGTTCCATTCAACGTCCATTAGGGTGGTATATTCAATTAATTGTTCCACTTTACCATTGCATTTCTGGTGCATTATTAGGTATCCCCGAAGGGATACCTCTAAGGGGACCATGACCCTCTCTTACGTTTACAGTCAATTTTTTGTGAGTGTCAGCGTATATGTAATTAAGAAGCTGCCTGAATATTTTTTATTTTCTTCCATCTTTTTAATTTTATTTTGCTCGTGACTCAAGAACGCCTCATTCAATCATTTTTCAACTTTCAACGAGGACTAAATTCATGGGACAAGTGTCATGTTCACGTGCAAATTCCTATCTTCCTAGAATGGTTCGGATAACTTCCAAAATCCTCAGTGGACTTTCAAACCTTCACGTTCCGTGAACAACGGCGGAATTTTGTGTTGGTGCAGATTTGACGATTTTGTGTAAATCGGTGTGAATTTTTTATTCTTGTTAAATTACGTAAAATAATCAGTTTACTTCTAAACGACTGATGCATCTTAGCGCCAGCATAGTACCTATTAATTTTCGCTTGCATGCAGGCAAATTTATTGATGTAGTAAAATAGTAAACACTAGGAATCCTTTTAATCCATGGCATAACTAGAGAATGACTCATCTGATCGGCTTCAAATTTTCACCACTTGTGTGGTTTCATGGACACAAGGTTCATGCTGCCTTAAGGCGACGTAAGTCCCAATATGCCAGTTATATTGAATAGTGATATTTATTTTGATTTCACTAACTAAAGAATGATGTTACTGATAGGGGTCAAAATATTATTGACGATGCGTTCTATAAAATAATGACCCAATAAATTTGGCTTAGTTGGTGCAAATTTGAAATTTTACTAAAATAGTTAAGAAACTTGGAATCCTTGGCATTATAATCAATTGCTGGAGAATGTCTATTCTGATCGGATTCAAAATTTTACCATTGGTGGGCTTTTTTAAAACGCATCCTGTCACTCATTTTGAAAAGTGAAATTTTGTTTTTCCAGTTTTGTTAAACAAATTGTTTCCCAATAACTAAAGAATTCATCTTTAAACCCTAAATGCATGTATTTTATCTGGAACTTTTATTGCATTAATTTTGAGCAGTAGTGATAATCTGCCATTTTTTGTGAATTTTATAAAACTGGATATTTTAAAATGATCAAAATCAATATTTTTCCTTAGAGTACTGCAGATAAATATAAATAGAATGTACATGAGATGAGTAAACAGGAAAAATAAAATTCCAAGATTTTATGTTGATTTTATCAAGCTCAACGAAGAGTGTTTCCTGTTTTTCGGAAATAGATAAATTAAAACCTAACAAATACCCAGGCCCTAATGAACTGTTTGCGAGGGTTTTAAAGGAATGTAAAGAGGAACTTAGCAAACCTTTGGCTAATCTTTTCAACATATCACTACAAATTGGCATAGTGCCAGACAAGTGGAAAATGACATATGTAATACCTATTTACGAAGCAGGAGACAGGTCCTTAGCTTCGAACTATAGACCAATAAGCTTTACCTCCATAGTGGGAAAATTTATGGAATCAATAATTGCCGAGGCAAATAGTAGCCACCTTGAAAGACAAATTGATTAATGAATCTCAACACGGTTTTACGAAGGGGCGTTCCTGCCTTACGAATTTGTAAATTTTTCACTAAGGTGTTTGAGGTGGTGATCATGGTAATGAATATGATATTGTGTATATGGACTTCAGTAAGACTTTCGATAGAGTTCCACATTAGAGGCTATTGAGGAAACTTAAGGCACACGGAACAGGAGAATTTTTTTTTCCTGGGTAGAGGCATGGTTGACAAATAGGCAGCAGAGTGTGTGCATAAATGGGGAAAAATCAGAGTGGGGGCACGTCACAAGCGGTGTTCCACAGGGGTCAGTGTTGGGCCCCCTTGTTCACAATTTACATAAACGACATAGATAAGGGAATAGTGACAAGGCAAATTTGCTGATGACACCAAAATAGGCCGTCCAATTCATTCTAATGAGGACATTAGAGCACTCCAGGATGATTTGAATAGACTGATACAGTGGTCGGAGAAGTGGCAGATGCAGTTCAATATAGACAAATGCAAAGTTCTAAATTTTGGACAGGAAAATAATCATGTCACATATAAACTAAATAATGTAGATCTTAATATTACTTATTGCGAAAAGGATTTAGGAGTTCTGGTTAGTAGTAATCTGAAACCAAGACAACAGTGCATAAGTGTTCGCAATAAAGCTAACAGAATCCTTGGCTTCATATCAAGAAGTATAACTAATAAAAGTCCTCAGGTTGTTCTTCAACTCTATATATCTTTGGTTAGGCCTCATTTAGATTATGCTGCACAGTTCTGGTCACCGTATTACAGAATGGATATAAATGCTCTGGAAAACGTACAGAGGAGGATGACAAAGTTGATCCCATGTATCAGAAATCTTCCCTATGAGGACAGACTGAGAGGCCCTGAATCTGCACTCTCTAGAAATAAGATAAGATAAGATTTCTTCGGATTTTTATCCCGGAAGGTTAGCCACCCAGGATAACCCAAGAAAGTCAGTGCGTCATCGAGGACTGTCTGTCTTATTTCCATTGGGGTCCTTAATCTTGTCCCCCAGGATGCGACCCACATCAGTCGACTAACAACCCAGGTACCTATTTGCTGCTAGGTGAACATGACAACAGGTGTAAGGAAACTCGTCGAAATGTTTCCACCCGCCGGGAATCGAACCCGGGCCCTCCGTGTGTGAAGCGAGAGCTCTAGCCACCAGACCACCGGGCCACCTGAATATGACTGAGGTGTATAAATGAAAAACAGGAATAAATAAAGGGGATGTAAATAGCGTGCTAAAAATATCTAGCCAAGACAGAACTCGCAGCAATGGTTTCAAGTTGGAAAAATTCAGATTCAGGAAGGATATAGGAAAGCACTGGTTTGGTAATAGAGTTGTGGAACAAACTCCCGAGTACAGTTATAGAGGCTAAAACTTTGTGTAATTTTAAAAATAGTTTGGATAAATACATGAGTGGGTGCGTGTGGGTGTGAATTGGACCTGACTAGCTTGTGCTACTAGGTCAGATGGCGTGCTCCTTCCTTAAGTGAATGTGACCTGACCTGACTAGGTCGGGGCATTGGCTTGGGCCGGTAGGAGATTTGGATCTGCCTTGCATGGGCCAGTAGGCCTGCTGCAGTGTTCCTTCTTTCTTATGTTCTTAAGTTGTCATGTGCTAATTTTATTAATCAATTTGGTTTCTGGGAAATAATTAGAGAATGTCTCTCTTGATCAGAAATAAGTCACAGTATTTGATTATTTTGGTTATCACAGTTTAAATCAACTTAATGTTTTTAAATGTGCCTTTAACATCTGTGTGCCCTCAAGATCCTTATTAAAAATTTGTAAATAATGTACACTAACCTGACATAAAACTTAATTTACTTATTTTCTTAAAAGGTGGTCAATCTTACTAGGAGAAAAAATTATTTATGCTCTGGTAATGAAAAAATTATTTATGCTCTGGTAATGTTTAACTACATTACCAAGTTATGCCGTGCAATGTACGGCAGAGCACTGTGACACTGGAGACTGGTGTTATATAATACGCAGTACTGGATTATCTGTATCAGATCGCTTAGCGACTGAAAAACATCTAATCCTCTTACACTTCCAGTGGCATTCTTTTTTATTCCACGTCCATTGGTGCATTGTTCCAACACTCGTCCATTATTGTACTGTCCCATTGTGCATTATTGCAATGATGATCACTAGTAAGCTTACTGACAACATCTCATGTAAGTGGATATATGTGCATCTACGAAAACACTTGTAGCTACGTTTTACTTACCAGGTTTCTCGTCCAGTACTGAACACAATACAGCGCATGGACTCACAGGATAAAAACGGAAATCCAGTAAGGAAAGAGTTTCGTGGAATTTCTGGAAGCCGATGTTTCTATTGTCTTGGTGAGACAAGAAGCGCAAAAGGTTTTATTGGTGGGCTTTTCGTAAACTCTGAGGTAAGTTCACTATTGTTTCTGCTATCCATAGCGTCCAGAAAAGGAATCTCTCCCTCTTGGTCCTCCTATGAGATTAATGGAAGGTTCTGCTGAGTTAATATTGTTGAGAAGATATGCAGTGTTCAGGCGTCTAGGAGTGATGACCAGTCTTCCAGGGTAACAGTCTTCCAGGGTAACAGTCTTCCAGGGTAACAGTCTTCCAGGGTAACAGTCTTCCAGGGTAACAGTCTTCCAGGGTAACAGTCTTCCAGGGTAACAGTCTTCCAGGGTAACAGTCTTCCAGGGTAACAGTCTTCCAGGGTAACAGTCTTCCAGGGTAACAGTCTTCCAGGGTAACAGTCTTCCAGGGTAACAGTCTTCCAGGGTAACAGTCTTCCAGGGTAACAGTCTTCCAGGGTAACAGTCTTCCAGGGTAACAGTCTTCCAGGGTAACAGTCTTCCAGGGTAACAGTCTTCCAGGGTAACAGTCTTCCAGGGTAACAGTCTTCCAGGGTAACAGTCTTCCAGGGTAACAGTCTTCCAGGGTAACAGTCTTCCAGGGTAACAGTCTTCCAGGGTAACAGTCTTCCAGGGTAACAGTCTTCCAGGGTAACAGTCTTCCAGGGTAACAGTCTTCCAGGGTAACAGTCTTCCAGGGTAACAGTCTTCCAGGGTAATAGTCTTCCAGAAATCAGTACAGTCTTCAGTAACATCTTCCAGGGTAAATCTTCAGGGTAACAGTCTACCAGGAGTAACAGTCTACCAGGGTAACAGTCTTCCAGGGTAACAGTCTTCCAGGGTAACAGTCTTCCAGGGTAACAGTCTACCAGGGTAACAGGCTTCCAGGGTAACAGGCTTCCAGGGTAACAGGCTTCCAGGGTAATAGTCTACCAGAAAAACAGTCTACCAGGTTGTTTACATATCTAAGCCATACCTCGCTCCTCGGGATTGAATCTTAAGGCTCTCCTTTTCCAGATGCTCCATTCACATGCTTGCCATGGTTGAATATAAATGGTATAAAATACCTACACAATGGAAAAATAAACACATAAGCAGTATAATGTGATCCTTTATTGACAACGTTTCGCCCACGCAGTGGGCTTTATCGAGTCACAAACAGATCTACCTGGATACAAGATACATGAGTATTTATAGGATTTAGTCAGGTGGAGAATGCTGGGTCAAGTGGAGAATGCTGCATGTGACAATCTTCAGAGTAGGGTGATGGAGTCTTAAACCTTGGGTAGATTTAAAAAGAGATTGGCTAAGTATATGGGTAGACCTTCTGCAGTGTTCCATTCTTAAGTTCTTATGTGGGATAGCGATGAAGAAGTTTCTTGGCAATAGGTTCAGCTATGTTGTAGAAGCCGTTTTTCTGGTTGAAGTTGTTGGATATGCAGATAAGTGATGATTCCAGGATTCTACGGTATTGAGTGTTGTCTTCTCTGGCGATGAGTCTTGCGTTTCTGTAGTTGATTTAATGATTGTGTGAATTTCGGTGTTGAACACAGGCATTCCTTGAGTCGTCAGATCTGCCTGCGTACTGGTGATCTGAAATACGTGTTTGGAGGTCTCTGGATGTTTCGCCGACGTATAATTTGCTGCAGCCATTACAAGGGATTGTGTATACCCCTGCAGTGGATTGAAGCTTTTCCTGTCTGTTACTTGTAATGTCCTTGATGGTGGTGGATGTGAAGGTAGATACTCGGAATGAGGTATTGGAAAAAATGTTGGAAACGTGTTTGGTAATGGAGTTGGTGGGGAGGACTATGTATCTCTTCTCGGCAGTGTCTTCTCTGGGTGTGTTGAAGATGTTTAATGCCCGTCGTCTGCAGTCTCTAATGAAGTGACGAGGATAGTGAAGTTTAGAAAAAACTTGCTCAATAAGGGAGCATTCTTCCTCAAGGAACTCACTGCTGCAGATTCTGAGTGCGCGCTGGAAAAAGCCTATAATTACACCACGTTTAGTTTTGGTGTCGTGGTGAGAGAAGTGGTTATACGTAATGTGAACCCTCCGCAATGCCGAAAGATTTTTTATTCATGGAGTCCCTGAAGGAGAAAATTGTAGTTGACGTAAAGCTCAGTTGCTTCGAGGAAGTCCGGGCAGGAATTCAGAGATTGAGGCCATAGTGAATTTAGTGTTTGGGCAGATCTCAATCTTGTGTCAATCAATGTGGCTTCAAAAAATACGGAGTTTCTTTTTTCTCACGTGTAAATCCAGGTTGTGGTTGCACAGGTTTTAGGATATTTAAGGTGTGCGTGCTCATGGATGACCAAGTATTTGGGCAACCAGACGTTTCGGTCAGGTGTTTTGGGGAGGGCGTACGTTTTAGTCAGGTTTGGATGAGGTTAGGCAAAGTTAGGAGAAGAACTCTCTTCTTCAGGCTGAGGGACTAACGACCTAAACTACGTCTTTGAGGGTGATGAACTGATTACATTGTCTTTACATTTCTACTGCGTCTGCTGCTGCCTCTGTAATCGACTGAAAAAGCCTACTGTGTAGGCGAAACGTTTCGAAATAAATAACTAATTGCTGCACATGTGTCTTAATTATCAAGGTTAGGTTAAGTTACGTATGGTTAAGTTAGGTTAGGTGAAATTAAATTAGGTTAGATGCGAATGTTGCTAGGGTTGATGATGGATGATCCTGTCGCCTACATTTCATTTGTGTTATCTAGTACCATATTATTAAGTTTAGTATTATCCATTGTTCTCAGGTCTAGTTATAGAATCACATCAAATCTTATGATTACAGGAATTGATCCTGATATCAACCTATTATTAAATGACTTACATGATTCCAACAGCAACTGCAACTATTACACAGCAGATCAAGCAAAGACATGTCTAGGGTTCTCTGTGGACTGAACCACTTTTGCTCTGTGAAGTGAACCAAGATGCCGTCCATTGAGCAACTTTACCAGCAGCTTAAGGAGGAATTGAGGGTAGCGAAGCTTGAGATACGGCGATTGACGGAGGAAAACAAGAGGATTCGTAGTAGTCCTCCTGTTGTGAGTCCTCAGGTCAAGAAGGGAACCTGGGCAGTGGCCGAACTTCAAGGAACGAAGTTGAAGATCAAGAAAACGAATGGAGAGTTAGAAACGATGAAGAAGAAAGAGACTGCTGTGGAAACATCGAATACCTTCTCCGTGCTACCCGATGAATGTGAGTCGACTACTGGGAACGTCACGACGAACGACACAAAGGAAGGTAAAAACATTGTTATTGTTGGGGACAGCCAGGTTAGATACATGGATAGGGCTTTCTGTTTGAATGATAGGAGTAGGAGACAGAGGGTTTGCTTTCCTGGGGCTGGGATGGAGGATATTGTTAGCCGTCTGGACGACATCATGAGAGGTAATGGGAGCAATCCTATTATCTGTCTCAGTGCTGGAGGCAACGATGTTGGCAGACGTAGGAGTGAGGACCTGACTAGCAGGTTTAGGTCAGCAATAGACATAATTAGGAAGAAGGGTGGGAACCCTGTCATATGTGGTATTTTGCCAAGGAGAGGAGTTGGAAATGAATGGCTGTCCAGGGCAATTGGTGTCAATTGCTGGCTGGACAAATACTGTAAGGAAAATTCAGTAACATTCATTGACAACTGGGACCTCTTCTATGGCAGAAATGACATGTATGCCAGGGATGGGGTTCACTTATCCAGGTCTGGGGTGGGGGCACTGGCAACTGCAGTGGAGGAGGGAGCTGTTAGGGCTTTAAACTAGAAATAGTTAGTGGTATGGGTTTTGGGGGGAAAACAGAGAAGTCCCAGTGTAGTAATATTATAAGTTGTAGGAGAACTAGTAATAGGCAGAATAAGGTGGATAGTGGAAAGCTAGTGACACTAGATGACAAGGACAGTAATAGGTATAGTGGAAAAACAGAGATGAGCAGGAAGGGTAAAGAGAAAGGAGGGTCTCTAAATATATATTACACCAATAGTCGTAGTGCTACGAAAAAGATGGACGAGTTGAGATTAGTTGCAAGTACGGCTAATATTGATGTTTTTGCAATAACTGAGACATGGTTTAATATGAAAAATCGGGACTTGCCTGCCGAATGTCACATTCAGGGTTTTAAATTGTTCCAAGTAGACAGAAGTATCGGGAAAGGGGTGGGGTGGCACTCTATGTCCGTGATCATTTAAATTGTTGCATAAAAACGGGTATAAAGTCTGAATTAACACATACAGAGTCTGTCTGGATAGAATTTTCAGAGGGGTGTGAAAAATTGATTTTAGGCGTGATTTACCGTCCTCCAAACTTAGATAGGGAACAAGGGAGACTACTTTGGGAGGAAATTGTTAAGGCCACAAGACACGATAACGTAGTAATTCTAGGGGACTTTAACTTTAGTCAGATTGATTGGAATTTCATGACAGGGAATTTAGAATCTAACGACTTTTAGAAGTAGTTCAGGATTGCTTTTTGAAGCAGTTTGTAACAGAACCTACAAGGGGAAATAACCTACTTGACTTGGTTCTGGCAAGCAAGGAAACCCTTGTTAATAATTTAGAAATTACAGAGGAACTCGGCTCAAGCGACCACAAGTCAATTACCTTTAGCATTGAATGGATGTATGATAGTAGGGATAATTCAGTAATGGTCCCAGATTTTCGCTTAGCAGATTATAATGGACTTAGAGAACACTTATCAACTGTGGACTGGGGTGAAGAAGAGAGGTATCAATATGACAGTTTTCTTAACACTATACAGGCTGCCCAAAGAACATTTATCCCGTATAAAGAAATTAGATCAAGTAGAAATGACCCAAAATTGATGAATAATAGGCTCAAATATCTTTTAGGGCAGAAGAAAGGAATTTATAGGCGCATAAAAAGAGGTGAGGGTCATCTTATAAATCAGTATACTGACATTAAGAGGACGTTAAAAGGAATAAGAAAAGCTAAACGGACTATGAAATTAAAGTTGCTAGGATTCAAAAACTAACCAAAAAGTTTTCAGGTTTATAGAACAAAAGTTAGGGATAAGATAGGTCCCCTTAAAAATAACTTTGGGCATCTTACTGACAAGGAGAATGATATGTGCTCTATTTTTAATAATTATTTTCTCTCGGTTTTCACACAGGAAGACATTAATAATATCCCAGTAATTAATTTTTACAGAGGCCCAGAAGAAGATAAATTATGTAATATCACAGTCACTAGCGAAATGATTATGAAACAGCTGGACCGACTGAAACAAAATAATTCGCCGGGTCCTGATGAGCTTTTTGCAAGGGTTCTTAAGGAATGCAAAATGGAACTCTGTGAACCAATATCTAACATTTTTAATTTATCTCTTCAAACAGGAGTAGTGTCTGATATGTGGAAGATGACTAATGTAATTCCTATTTTTAAAGCAGGGGACAAGTCACTACCGTCAAACTACCGCCCAATAAGCCTGACCTCAATTGTAGGCAAATTACTAGAGTCAATTATAGCTGATATTATTAGAATCCATCTAGATAACCATAATTTGATTAATGATACCCAGCATGGATTCACGAGGGGCCGTTCCTGCCTATCTAATTTATTAACCTTCTTCAGTAAAGCTTTTGAGGCTGTTGATCACGATAAAGAATTCGATATTGTTTATTTAGACTTTAGTAAGGCTTTTGATAGAGTACCGCACCAGAGACTGTTAAAGAAAGTGGCAGCTCATGGCATTGGGGAAAAGTGCTGTCATGGATCGAGTCATGGCTCACCAATAGGAAGCAGAGAGTGTGCATAAATGGGGTTAATTCCGAATGGGGACTTGTAACAAGTGGTGTTCCACAGGGATCAGTCTTAGGCCCATTGTTATTTATAATATATATCAATGACCTTGATGAGGGAATTACTAGTGATATGAGCAAATTCGCCGACGACACGAAGATAGGTAGGATAATTGATTCAAACATAGATGTCATAGAACTTCAGGAAGATTTAGACAAACTTAATTCGTGGTCAGAAAAGTGGCAGATGCAGTTCAATGTAGATAAATGCAAGGTTCTGAAGCTCGGGAGTGTCCATAACCCAAGCACTTATAAGTTAAATAACGTAGAACTTAGCCATACAGATTGCGAGAAGGACTTGGGGTGATGGTAAGCAGCAACCTTAAACCAAGACAGCAATGCCTAAGCGTACGTAATAAGGCAAATAGATTACTGGGATTTATATCAAGAAGTGTTAGCAACAGAAGTCCAGAGGTTATATTACAGCTTTATACATCATTAGTAAGGCCTCACCTAGATTACGCAGCTCAGTTCTGGTCTCCATATTACAGAATGGACATAAATTCGTTAGAAAACATTCAGCGTAGAATGACTAAATTAATACATAGCATTAGAAATCTTCCTTACGAAGAAAGATTGAAGACCCTAAAATTACATTCACTTGTAAGACGTAGAATGAGGGAGACATGATCGAGGTATACAAGTGGAAAATGGGTATTAACAAAGGGGATATAAATAAGGTCTTGAGGATATCTCTCCAAGAGAGAACCCGCAATAATGGATTCAAGTTAGATAAGTTTAGATTTAGAAAGGATATAGGAAAGTATTGGTTTGGAAATAGGGTAGTTGATGAGTGGAACAGTCTGCCTAGTAGGGTTATTGAAGCTAGGACCTTGGGTAGTTTCAAATTTAGGTTGGATAAATTCATGAGTGAGAGGGGTTGGATTTGAGTGGGACTCGCGCATGAGTGGGTAGAATTGTCAAAGCTTATTTCTTGGGTAGCATTGAAAATTGGGTTGAGCAAATATTCTGTTAGTGGGACGGATTGTGAAGGACCTGCCTAGTATGGGCCAACAGGCCTGCTGCAGTGTTCCTCCTTTCTTATGTTCTTACGGTCAAACTGGTAAAAGTCTTGAACTAAGATTAAAACAACATAAATATAGCATTAGAACTGGACAAGATTCTAATGCTCTATTTATTCATGTGAGAGATTTTAACCATCCAATTGATTTTCAAAATGCTGAGAAAGTTACATAAGAACATAAGAACATAAGAAAGGAGGAACACTGCAGCAGGCCTGTTGGCCCATACTAGGCAGGTCCTTCACAATCCGTCCCACTAACAGAACATTTGCTCAACCCAATTTTCAATGCTACCCAAGAAATAAGCTTTGACAATTCTACCCACTCATGCGCGAGTCCCACTCAAATCCAACCCCTCTCACTCATGAATTTATCCAACCTAAATTTGAAACTACCCAAGGTCCTAGCTTCAATAACCCTACTAGGCAGACTGTTCCACTCATCAACTACCCTATTTCCAAACCAATACTTTCCTATATCCTTTCTAAATCTAAACTTATCTAACTTGAATCCATTATTGCGGGTTCTCTCTTGGAGAGATATCCTCAAGACCTTATTTATATCCCCTTTGTTAATACCCATTTTCCACTTGTATACCTCGATCATGTCTCCCCTCATTCTACGTCATACAAGTGAATGTAATTTTAGGGTCTTCAATCTTTCTTCGTAAGGAAGATTTCTAATGCTATGTATTAATTTAGTCATTCTACGCTGAATGTTTTCTAACGAATTTATGTCCATTCTGTAATATGGAGACCAGAACTGAGCTGCGTAATCTAGGTGAGGCCTTACTAATGATAAGAACATAAGAACATAAGAAAGGAGGAACACTGCAGCAGGCCTGTTGGCCCATACTAGGCAGGTCCTTCACAATCCGTCCCACTAACAGAATATTTGCTCAACCCAATTTTCAATGCTACCCAAGAAATAAGCTTTGACAATTCTACCCACTCATGCGCGAGTCCCACTCAAATCCAACCCCTCTCACTCATGAATTTATCCAACCTAAATTTGAAACTACCCAAGGTCCTAGCTTCAATAACCCTACTAGGCAGACTGTTCCACTCATCAACTACCCTATTTCCAAACCAATACTTTCCTATATCCTTTCTAAATCTAAACTTATCTAACTTGAATCCATTATTGCGGGTTCTCTCTTGGAGAGATATCCTCAAGACCTTATTTATATCCCCTTTGTTAATACCCATTTTCCACTTGTATACCTCGATCATGTCTCCCTCATTCTACGTCTTACAAGTGAATGTAATTTTAGGGTCTTCAATCTTTCTTCGTAAGGCAGATTTCTAATGCTATGTATTAATTTAGTCATTCTACGCTGAATGTTTTCTAACGAATTTATGTCCATTCTGTAATATGGAGACCAGAACTGAGCTGCGTAATCTAGGTGAGGCCTTACTAATGATGTATAAAGCTGTAATATAACCTCTGGACTTCTGTTGCTAACACTTCTTGATATAAATCCCAGTAATCTATTTGCCTTATTATGTACGCTTAGGCATTGCTGTCTTGGTTTAAGGTTGCTGCTTACCATCACCCCCAAGTCCTTCTCGCAATCTGTATGGCTAAGTTCTACGTTATTTAACTTATAAGTGCTTGGGTTATGGACACTCCCGAGCTTCAGAACCTTGCATTTATCTACATTGAACTGCATCTGCCACTTTTCTGACCACGAATTAAGTTTGTCTAAATCTTCCTGAAGTTCTACGACATCTATGTTTGAATCAATTATCCTACCTATCTTCGTGTCGTCGGCGAATTTGCTCATATCACTAGTAATTCCCTCATCAAGGTCATTGATATATATTATAAATAACAATGGGCCTAAGACTGATCCCTGTGGAACACCACTTGTTACAAGTCCCCATTCGGATTTAACCCCATTTATGCACACTCTCTGCTTCCTATTGGTGAGCCATGACTCGATCCATGACAGCACTTTTCCCCCAATGCCATGAGCTGCCACTTTCTTTAACAGTCTCTGGTGCGGTACTCTATCAAAAGCCTTACTAAAGTCTAAATAAACAATATCGAATTCTTTATCGTGATCAACAGCCTCAAAAGCTTTACTGAAGAAGGTTAATAAATTAGATAGGCAGGAACGGCCCCTCGTGAATCCATGCTGGGTATCATTAATCAAATTATGGTTATATAGATGGCTTCTAATAATATCAGCTATAATTGACTCTAGTAATTTGCCTACAATTGAGGTCAGGCTTATTGGGCGGTAGTTTGACGGTAGTGACTTGTCCCCTGCTTTAAAAATAGGAATTACATTAGCCATCTTCCACATATCAGACACTACACCTGTTTGAAGAGATAAATTAAAAATGTTAGATATTGGTTCACAGAGTTCCATTTTGCATTCCTTAAGAACCCTTGCAAAAAGCTCATCAGGACCCGGCGATTTATTTTGTTTCAGTCGGTCCAGCTGTTTCATAATCATTTCGCTAGTGACTGTGATATTACATAATTTATCTTCTTCTGGGCCTCTGTAAAAATTAATTACTGGGATATTATTAATGTCTTCCTGTGTGAAAACCGAGAGAAAATAATTATTAAAAATAGAGCACATATCATTCTCCTTGTCAGTAAGATGCCCAAAGTTATTTTTAAGGGGACCTATCTTATCCCTAACTTTTGTTCTATAAACCTGGAAAAACTTTTGGGTTAGTTTTTGAATCCCTAGCAACTTTAATTTCATAGTCCCGTTTAGCTTTTCTTATTCCCTTTTAACGTCCCTCTTAATGTCAGTATACTGATTTATAAGATGACCCTCACCTCTTTTATGCGCCTATAAATTCCTTTCTTCTGCCCTAAAAGATATTTTAGCCTATTATTCATCCATTTTGGGTCATTTCTACTTGATCTAATTTCTTTATACGGGATAAATGTTCTTTGGGCAGCCTGTATAGTGTTAAGAAAACTGTCATATTGATACCTCTCTTCTTCACCCCAGTCCACAGTTGATAAGTGTTCTCTAAGTCCATTATAATCTGCTAAGCGAAAATCTGGGACCATTACTGAATTATCCCTACTATCATACATCCATTCAATGCTAAAGGTAATTGACTTGTGGTCGCTTGAGCCGAGTTCCTCTGTAATTTCTAAATTATTAACAAGGGTTTCCTTGCTTGCCAGAACCAAGTCAAGTAGGTTATTTCCCTTGTAGGTTCTGTTACAAACTGCTTCAAAAGCAATCCTGAACTACTTCTAAAAAGTCGTTAGATTCTAAATTCCTGTCATGAAATTCCAATCAATCTGACTAAAGTTAAAGTCCCCTAGAATTACTACGTTATCGTGTCTTGTGGCCTTAACAATTTCCTCCCAAAGTAGTCTCCCTTGTTCCCTATCTAAGTTTGGAGGACGGTAAATCACGCCTAAAATCAATTTTTCACACCCCTCTGAAAATTCTATCCAGACAGACTCTGTATGTGTTAATTCAGACTTTATACCCGTTTTTATGCAACAATTTAAATGATCACGGACATAGAGTGCCACCCCACCCCTTTCCCGATACTTCTGTCTACTTGGAACAATTTAAAACCCTGAATGTGACATTCGGCAGGCAAGTCCCGATTTTTCATATTAAACCATGTCTCAGTTATTGCAAAAACATCAATATTACCCGTACTTGCAACTAATCTCAACTCGTCCATCTTATTCCTAGCACTACGACTATTGGTGTAATATATATTTAGAGACCCTCCTTTCTCTTTACCCTTCCTGCTCATCTCTGTTTTTCCACTATACCTATTACTGTCCTTGTCATCTAGTGTCACTAGATGTAATATAACCTCTGGACTTCTGTTGCTAACACTTCTTGATATAAATCCCAGTAATCTATTTGCCTTATTACGTACGCTTAGGCATTGCTGTCTTGGTTTAAGGTTGCTGCTTACCATCACCCCCAAGTCCTTCTCGCAATCTGTATGGCTAAGTTCTACGTTATTTAACTTATAAGTGCTTGGGTTATGGACACTCCCGAGCTTTAGAACTTTGCATTTATCTACATTGAACTGCATCTGCCATTTTTCTGACCAGGAATTGAGTTTGTCTAAATCCTCCTGTAGTTCACTGACATCTACGTCTGAATCGATTATCCTACCTATCTTCGTGTCATCAGCGAATTTGCTCATATCACTAGAAATTCCCTCGTCAAGGTCATTTATATATATTATAAACAACAACGGGCCCAAAACCGATCCCTGAGGAACGCCACTTGTTACAGATCCCCACTCCGATTTAACCCCATTTATGCACACCCTCTGCTTCCTATTGGTGAGCCATGACTCGATCCATGACAACACTTTTCCCCCAATGCCATGAGCAGCCACTTTCTTTAACAGTCTCTGATGTGGTACTCTATCAAAAGCCTTACTAAAATCCAAATAAACAATATCGAATTCTTTATCATTATCAACTGCCTCAAAAGCCCCACTGAAAAAAGTTAACAAATTAGTTAGGCAGGAACGGCCCCTGGTGAATCCATGCTGAGTATCATTAATCAAATTATGCCTATCGAGATGGCTTCTTATGTTATCAGCTATAATCGACTCTAGTAATTTGCCTACAATTGATGTTAGACTTATTGGGCGTAATTTGATGGTAACGACTTGTCCCCTGCTTTAAAAATAGGAATTACATTAGCCATCTTCCACGTATCCGGCACTACACCTGTTTGAAGAGATAGGTTAAAAATGTTAGTTAAGGGTTCACAGAGTTCTATTTTGCATTCCTTAAGAACCCTTGAAAAAGCTCATCAGGGCCTGGCGATTTATTTTGCTTCAAACGGTCTATCTGTTTGATAACCTTTTCGCTAGTGACTGTGATACTACATAATTTATCTTCTTCAGGCCAACTAAAATACCTAATTCTTGGGATATTATTAGTGTCTTCCCGAGTGAAAACCGAGAGAAAATAATTATTAAAAATAGAGCACATTTCATTCTCTTTGTCAGTAAGATACCCATAATTATTTTTAAGGGGACCTATCTTATCTCTAACTTTTGTTCTATACACCTGAAAAACTTTTGGGTTAGTTTTCGAATCCCTAGCAACTTTAATTTCGTAGTCCCGTTTAGCTTTTCTTATCCCCTTTTAACGTCCTCTTAATGTCAATATACTGACTCATAAGATGACCTCACCTCTTTTGATACGCCTATAAATTCCTTTCTTCTGCCCTAAAAGATATTTGAGCCTATTATTCATCCATTTTGGGTCATTTCTATTCGATCTAATTTCTTTATATGGGATAAATGTTATTTGGGCAGCATGTATAGTGTTCAGAAAACTGTCATATTGATAGCTCTCTTCATTACCCCAGTCCACAGATGATAAGTGTTCTCTAAGTCCATTGTAATCTGCTAAGCGAAAATCTGGGACCGTTACTGAGTTATTCGTACTATGAACTTCCATTCAATGCCAAAGGTAATTGATTTGTGGTCGCTTGCGCCGAGTTCCTCTGTAATTTCTAAATTATTAACAAGGGTTTCCTTGTTTGCCAGAACTAAGTCAAGCAGGTTATTTCCCCTTGTATCAAGCAAGTCCATAGTTGAGAGGAATATAATAGAATCATATTTCATAAAAAGTAGTTTTGAAAATAATATGAATATTTCTTTTGGTTTATATAAATTGGATTCATTTATAATTAATAAATTTGGGAAGAATTTAATGATAAATTGGACTAATCTTAATCTTGGGAAGAGTTCAGGTCCTTTCATGTTCCTCTTCACGAGTCTGTGCGATGTTACGATCTACTGTGAGGTGAGTCTTTGTTAGTGTGAGTGACTTGAGGTGTCTGTCTTTATAAGTCTGCATGTTTCTTTTATAGTTCCTGATAATTGATATAAGCTTGATTCCTCATTTTTCATATGTGTCTTGCAAAAATATATATATATATATATATATATATATATATATATATATATATATATATATATATATATATATATATATATATATGCAAGACAACCACTATGAAAATGGAGGAATTCCAAGCGCTTCGTGACTACTCACATTATCAAGGAACTATAAAAGGAAACATGACAAGCAGGCTTATAAAGGGGCAAGACGACACCTCACAGTCACATCACACTAACAAAGACTACACCTCACAGTAGCGTAACATCGCACGACTCTGTGAAGAGGAACATAAGAAAGGACCTGAAACTCTTCCCAAGAATTAAGATTAGTCCAATTTATCATTAAATTCTTCCCAAATTTTATTAATTATAAATGAATCCAATTTATATAAACCAAAAGAAATATTCATATTATTTTCAAAACTACTTTTTATGAAATATGATTATATTATATTCCTCTCAACTATGGACTTGCTTGATACAAGGGGAAATAACCTGCTTGACTTAGTTCTGGCAAACAAGGAAACCCTTGTTAATAATTTAGAAATTACAGAGGAACTCGGCGCAAGCGACCACAAATCAATTACCTTTGGCATTGAATGGAAGTTTCATATATATCATATATATCTTTTTCTTTCAACACGTCGGCCGTTTCCCACTGAGGCAGGGTGGCCCAAAAGGAAAAACGAAAGTTTCTCCTTTTACATTTAGTAATATATACAGGAGAAGGGGTTACTAGCCCCTTGCTCCCGGCATTTTAGTCGCCTCTTACGACACGCATGGCTTACGGAGGAAGAATTCTATTCCACTTCCCCATATATATATATATATATATATATATATATATATATATATATATATATATATATATATATATATATATATATATATATATATATATTATTTTTTGTTAACACATCGGCCGTTTCCCACCAAGGCAGGGTGGCCCGAAAAAGAAAAACTTTCATCATCATTCACTCCATCACTGTCTTGCCAGAGGCGTGCTTACACTACAGTTATAAAACTGCAACATTAACACCCCTCCTTCAGAGTGCAGACACTGTACTTCACATCTCCAGGACTCAAGTCCGGCCTGCCGGTTTTCCTGAATCCCTTCATAAATGTTACTTTGATCACACTCCAACAGCACGTCAAGTATTAAAAACATTTCTCTTCATTTACTCCTATCAAATATACTGTACGGTTCGTACTTCTAACGGCTGCGCCATAGCTGTTCACGTGATTTCCAACCTCTGGCCATGTGATCTGGCATTAGCCAATCATAGGCCTGCCTTTTGAATGTCTCAGTGCCGTGCGGGCCCTCCAGCCATTTCCCTTGTGGTAGGCATACTAGGCGGACACAGGCATAGGCTCTCAGCTCCCATATATCCAACGCCTCATTAAACGCTACCAAACCAAGCTCATCGTCTGTTAATATTACCAAATCTATGAAAAGAACCCCACAACACAAATGGTGGCAGCGGTGGGATCCTCTAACCCAGGTGGCTTTTTGTACAATAAGCCACAGGGATGGTGAATATCACTCTGACAAGCGTCCAACTTGTAGCACAGAGCGATTGGAGACAATACTGCAAGGAACTGGCTTGCTGAAGAAACGACTGGTTTACTTGTATGACTGGCTTTCCTGAAGAAGCTGGCTTAGCTCTCTGGACTGGTGGACCTGAATGCTCTTACTTGCACACAGCAGTGAAGAATTGGGTGGATAGCAGGAGACACTGGATGACTGTAGGCTGGCATAGGCTCTTCCCATAAACTGGCTTACTTGTTGGCTTAATTGCAAAACCCAGATCAACTCTTCGGAGGTTTACTTGCAATTAGAAGCCAGAAGACTGGAGACACTGCTTCAGAAGAGTCTTGGATGACGACACCGGCTGAGGGTAGTGAGGTAACGGTTGGGTTGGGGAGACGCTGGAGGCACTGAAACCCGGTTCTTCCTCTCGTCAAATCTGCTCAGATTACACAAAATCTAGGCCCACAAGCTGCCACCATTTGTGTTGTGGGGTTCTTATCATAGATTTGGTAATATTCATAAGTCAACAGCAGAATTTACTAGAGTGACTAATACTAGAGCGAAACCGACTAAAGTTCAAGTAGGGTCCACGCTTGCTTGCTTGCTTGCTTGCTGGAAGTCCAAGCCCCTCCCTCACAAAACCTCCTTTACCCCCTCCCTCCAACCTTTCCTAGGCCGACCCCTACCCCGCCTTCCTTCCACTACAGATTTATACACTCTCGAAGTCATTCTACTTTGTTCCATACTCTCTACATGTCCGAACCCCCTCAACAACGCCTCATCAGCACTCTGGATAATAGTTTTAGTAATCCCGCACGTCGCCCTAATTTCCACACTACGAATTCGCTGCATTATATTCACACCACACATTGCCTTCAGACATGACATCTCCACTGCCTCCAACCTTCTCCTTGTTGCAACATTCACCACCCATGCTTCACACCCATATAAGTGTTGGTATAACTATACTCTCATACATTCCCCTCTTTGCTTTCATGGACAAAGTTCTTTGTCTCCACAGACTCCTAAATACACCACTCACCCTTTTTCCCTAATCAATTCTATGATTCACCTCATCCTTCATAGACCCATCTGCTGACACGTCCACTCCTAAATATCTGAATACATTCACTTCCTCCATACTCTCTCCCTCCAATCTGATATCCAATCTTACTTCACTTAATCTTTTTATCCTCATCACCTTACTCTTTTCTATGTTCACTTTTAATTTCCTTCTTTTACATACCCTACCAAACTCATCCACCAACCTCTGCAACTTCTCTTCAGAATCTCCCAAAAGCACAGTGTCATCAGCAAAAAGCAGCTGTGACAACTCCCACTTTGTGTTAGATTCTTTATATTTTAACCCCACACCTCTTACCAAGACCCGCGCATTCACTTCTCTTACAACCCCATCTATAAATATATTGAACAACCACGGTGACATCACACATCCTTGTCTAAGGCCCACTTTTACTGGGAAAAAAATATCCCTCTCTCCTACATACTCTAACCTGAGCCTCACTATCCTCGTAAAAACTCTTCACTGCTTTCAGTAACCTGCCTCATATTCCATACACCTGCAACATCTGCCACATTGCCCCCCTATCCACCCTGTCATACGCCTTTTCCAAATCCATAAATGCCACAAAAACCTCTTTACCCTTATCTAAATACTGTTCACCTATATGTTTCACTGTAAACACTTGGTGTACACACCCCCTACCTTTCCTAAAGCCTCCTTGTTCATCTGTTATCCTGCTCTCCGTCTTACTCTTAATTCTTTCAATAATAACTCTACCATACACTTTACCAGGTATACTCAACAGACTTATTCCCCTATAATTTTTGAACTCTTTTTTTGTCCCCTTTGCATTTATACAAAGGAACTATGCATGCTCTCTGCCAATCCCTAGGTACCTTACCCTCTTCCATACATTTATTAAATAATTGCACCAACCACTCCAAAACTATATCCCACCTGCTTTTAACATTTCTATCTTTATCCCATCAATCCCAGCTGCTTTTCCTCCTTTTATTCTACCCACTGCCTCACGAACTTCCCCCACACTCACAACTGGCTCTTCCTCACTCCTACAAGATTTATTCCCCCTCCCTCCCCTATACACGAAATCCCGATACCTCTAACTCTCCATTTAATAACTCTCCTCTCCTATTTTTAACTGTCAAATCCATTCGTTCCCTAGGCTTCCTCAACTTATTAATCTCACTCCAAAACTGTTTCTTATTTTCAACAGAATTCGTTGATAACATCTCACCCATTCTCTCATTTGCTCTCTTTTTACATTGCTTTACTCTCTTAACCTCTCTTTTTCTCGCCATATACTCTTCCCTCCATGCATCACTTCTACTTTGTAAAAACCTCTCATATGCTAACTTTTTCTCCCTTACTTCTCTCTTTACATCATCATTCCACCAATCGCTCTTCTTCCCTCCCGCACCCACTTTCCTATAACCACAAACTTCTGCTGAACACTCTAACACTACATTTTTAAACCTATCCCATACATCTTCAATCCTGTTGCCACTAGTCCATCTATCCTCCAACAGTTGTTTATATCTTACCCTAATTGCCTCCTCTTTTAGTTTATAAACCTTCACCTCTCTCTTACTTGCTGCTTCTATTTTCCTTGTATCCCGTCTACCTTTTACTCTCACTGTAGCTACAACTAAAAAGTGATCTGATATATCTGTGGCCCCTCTATAAACATGTACATCCTGAAGTCTACTCAACAGTCTTTTATCTACCAATACGTAGTCCAACAAACTACTGTCATTACGCCCTACATCATATCTTGTATACTTATTTATCCTCTTAATAAATGATAATATGATAATCCAGGCTTCACGAGGTATACCTTTTGACTTTCAAATTACTTACTGATATCAGATATTGTATCATTCTAAGCAGCACTGGATATGATCTTAATCAAAGGAATCGGAGCAGACTTATCTTTACTTAGAAAAAAGCCTGATTAATCATACTTACGTCATTTCTCAGATAATAAATGATTCATACTTATTTATGAAAATATATCCCAACAAACATTACCACTACATTTGTAATGCATCGTCTATTATACTACATTAATAATATTGCTTCATATAAACACTCGCATGAGATTTCCTTAAAGTCTCGTAAATTTGTTTACCTTCATTACAGATCTATGAAAATATTGGTTTAATAGACTTTTTAAGTCCGTAGCTCGGTTGGTAGCGCACTCAGCTCACTTATTGAGTTTCCTAAAGACTCCTGCTCTCCCTGTTCACCTAGCAATAAGTATGAACCTCAGGGGTAGCCGACTGGTGTGGGTGGCATCCTGGGGACAAATTTAACCTAAGTTGCCCGAAATGCTCTACATAACCAGGGGCTTTCTGTATAGTAGTAGTAGTAGTAGTAGTAGTTGTAGTAGTAGTTGTAGTAGTAGTTGTAGTAGTAGTTGTAGTAGTAGTTGTAGTAGTAGTTGTAGTAGTAGTTGTAGTAGTAGTTGTAGTAGTAGTTGTAGTAGTAGTTGTAGTAGTAGTTGTAGTAGTAGTTGTAGCAGTAGTAAACTCTCATCAACAAAGCCACACGAACTCGTCAGCCTTCAATAAAATATATAAAACAAATCTTCATATACGAAAACGTATTTTTGTCTTCACTTTTTTTTCTCTATGATAGAGCCCGGTTATTAAGTTTGGCCTCTGAGAAGACAAGGACAGGAAATTACCTCTCACAACTATGTAAATATTCAGAGCCTCTTCCATCACTTGCTTTTAAAGTTTTGAAGAAAAAACTGATCCTGCAAATTTTTTTTTATTTTTTTGGCTTAGATGTTTCTCTGTTTTAGTTATTTTTTAAATTCGTTAAAAGTGAGTAAATGTTTTTTACACACACACACACACGCCCCCGGTGGCCCAGTGGGTAAAGCTCTCGCTTCACGCACAGAGGGGCCGGGTTCAATTCCCGGTGGGGCAGAAACATTTCGAAGTGTTTCCTTACACACACACACACACATACATACAACAGGCCTAGTGTCTAATTGACATGTGCCTAGGACAAAATGGTAACTAACACACACAAAATCACCACCATTTTGGAATCCACACCTGGCCAAGCACGAAGGGAATTAGAGAAAGTACAAAGGTTTGCAACTAGATTATTCCCGGAGCAAAGGGGCATGTCCAACGAGGAACAGTTAAGGGATGTCGACCTGACGACACTAAAAAACAGGAAGGATGTGGGGGGGTTGAAACAGGAAGGATTCATGATAACATATACAATACTGAGAGGAGTCGACAAGGTGGACAGAGATGGAACACAGCAACAAGGGGTTACATTTGGAAGATGAAGACTCCTATGAGTCACAGAGACTTTAGGAAGTATTTCTTCAGTCACAGAGTTGTCAGGAAGTGGAATATTATGATAAGTGATGTAGTGAAGGCAGGATCCATACATAGCTTTAAGAAGAGGTATGATGAAGCTTAAGGAGCAGGGGAGTGTGGCCTAGTAGCGACCAGTAAAGAGGCGGGACCAGGAGCTATGACTTTACCCCTGTAACAACAATTAGAAGTATGATAAAGCCCATGGAGCAGGGAGAGTGACCTAGTAGCGACAGTGAAGAGGGGCCAGGAGCTGTGACTCGACCCCTGCAAACACAGCTGGGTGAGTACAACTAGGTGAGTACACACATAAACACACGCACACGAGACAGATACCAGACAACAGGAAGAAAGCAAACGTAATCGCCATATTAAAAAAAAACAAAAAAACATGAGTGAGGAAGCAGTAATGTAGTGACCTTCCCCACTGACATACAAACCCAGGCTACGTAATGAAGATAATCACACACAGGTTTGCCATCTCTTTATTGGTATGGACTTAGGGATAGCAGATATTGTCTTACTAAGCTGTTGGAATTCTATTACTACCTACGGAAGTGAGACCGGAGAGGGAAGAGAGAGAGAGAGAGAGAGAGAGAGAGAGAGAGAGAGAGAGATTGCAATTTCTTACACTGCAAGAAGGCTTTTCACACTATCCCACAAGAGATCAGGGCAAAAGCTTACAAGTAGGAATACCTGGAAATATATTCCGGTCAGGGAGACCGGTTAGCCGCACTTGAGTCCTGCAGGTGGAAAGTACAGTGCCTGCACTCTGAAGAACGGGTGGGGATATTTGCAATTTTGAACTGTAGTATCGGCTCCCCTCTGGCAAGGCAGTGATGGAGTGAGCGATGGTGAAAGTAGTGCTTTTTCTTAGGGTCACCCTACCTCGGCGGGAGATGGCCAATTTGTTGAAAAAAAAAATATTCTGGTCACCAAAGAATTACTTAAGAGGCAGGAAGAAAAGAGTGATACTCCAGGAAGAGATGTTAGAACTGGAGAGGAGTAAGAAGAGGAGCTTTACAAGGATCGGTATTAAGGCCAGCAATGTCGCTTGATTATGTGAATCATATATCAGATCGGACTGAATCAGTTGTATTCCTGCTTTCTGATTACGTAAAATTTGTGGAAAAAACCGAGGTCAAGGAGAGCTGCAAATAGATCTGAGCAGACTACAAAATTGGTCAGAAAAGTAATTTCTTAGATTCAACCCCACCAAATACAAGGCTATGAAATTAGGGGAAGGGACCATAAGAACGGACACAGAGTATACAGTAGACTCGGCTGACAGAGGTCGCAGAAGTCGCTCAAACAGGAAGGCCCAGAGGTGAGCATAGTATCCGAAATGCACTGCATAATAGTTCTTTTGTGCTTAACAATATTACATGTAAACTACATTACCTGTATACTGCGAAAAATAAATAAATTTATTATTTTTATTTTTATTAAAGGTTCATATTAAATTAAAAACATCTGCAGTCAACGCTGGTCTGGTAAATCTAAGGGCAGCCTTAAAATAATTCGACAAAGTTATTCTGGACAATTTGTACAACATATGTGAGGTCCAGTGTGGCATGTGAGACACACCTGAAAAAAAACTGAAGAAAATGCAGAGGTATGGAACGAGACCAGTTCCGGAGCTAAGTTGTATGAGCTACGAGGAGAGGATAAGAGAACTGAATCTAAGCGACATTGGATAACAGAAGAACCAAGCGAGACATGATAACACAAGAAATATTCGGAGGAATTGATAGGGTAGACAGGCATCAGCTGTTTGAGAGGTGGGTAACAGTTATTCTGAGAAACAGCTGAACAAGATTGATGGACTGAACACATCGACTCCAGGCCGAGGGACTGATTACCTCAAACTCCTCCTCTCCTTACACCTTTCTACTTTGTATTGGACTGATGAAGCCACTGTGTGGCGAAACGTTTCCTCAATAAAGATACCCAAGTGTTGCATATGTGTCTAATTTATAACTTGTCGGTTCTCTGAACCATTCATCTACGGCTAAAGCTCTCGCTTCACGCACGGAGGGCCCGGGTTCAATTCCCGGCGGGGCAGAAACATTTCGAAGTGTTTCCTTACACACACATATACATACAACAGGCCTAGTGTCTAATTGACATGTGCCTAGGACAAAATGGTAACTAACACACATGATGGAAGGAATAGATTCAGAAGTGTCACTGTTCGCTGATGTGAAACTGATGAGAATACAAGCGGACGAGGATCAGTTAAGATTACAAGGGGATTTGTACAGACTACAAGTCTGGTCCAAGAAATGGCTCCTGGAGTTTAACTCCAGTAAGTGTAAGGTGATGAAGATTGGGGAAGGACACAGAAGACAACAGACAGCATACAGGTTAGGGAATCAAAGGCTGCAAACGTCACTTAAAGAAAAAGATCTTGGGGTAAGCATTATAACGAACATGTCTCTTGAGGCACACATCAATCAAATAACTGCTGCAGCATATGGGGGATTGGCAAACCTGAGATTAGCGTTTAGACATCTGAGTAAGGAGTCATTCACGACATTGTACATAATGCAGCACCGGTATGGAACCCTCACTTAGTCAAACACGTCACGAAATTGGAGAAAGTGCAAAAATTTGCAACACGTTTACTCCCGGAACTGAGATTTATGTCTTATGAGGAGAGGTTAAGAGAACTCAACCTGATGACATTAAAGGATAGGAGAGACAGGGGACACATGATAACGTATAAAATACTGAGAGGAATTGACAAGGTGGACAGGGCTCGAATGTTTCAGAGAAGGGATACAGGAACAAAGGGCCACAATTAGAAGCTGAAAACCCAGATGAGTCATAGGGAGCAGGGAGAGAGTGAATTAGTATCGACCAGTGAAGAGGCGGGGCCAGGAGATATGAATCAACCCCTGCAACCACATATAGGCGAGTACATATTGGTGAGTACACACACACCCACACACACGCGCGCGCGCGCGCACACATATATACAGAGAGATAGAGAGAGCTACCGGAAGGCAGCTATAGTTCAACTTCAACAAACTCCAGAGACTTCAGTGTTCAGTCTACTAACACAGGATCTGAACCTCCCACACCTGAAGTGGCTGGACCAGCTGGTTTTGCCGGGTCAAGGCGTCAACAGAGCCGTCAGACCGAGGCACCAAGGTGAGCTCATCAAACTCCGTGGCGATCTAATCATTAAGTTCAGCTGCCAACTCAGAATAGAACTCAAATCCCGTAATAGCAGCAAGAGGGAGGCACACCAGCTGCAACCTGACCCAGTTACTTCCCCGGTAAACTACCTACAAGGCATCAGTTTAACCAGTTGTAGAGAAGAGGGCATCCAGTGGTTATCAGCTATAGGAAAATTGAAAATGAAGGATCATTTGTTACACCACTTAATATGTAGTCAGAAATGTATTAACACCTGGCTATCAAATTTGCATTATGATTATTCCGAAACCTCATTTCATTTTGGTCTCCTTAATTGACCACAGGACTAGACACCAATATTATTCTAACTATAGGAGCAGCTACTAACCTCCTTTGTCTAGTGGCGCGAAGTGTAAATACATTCCATCTGCGTATTATCTGCTATCCTACAAAGCACATCACGGGTGATGCTTATTACGTATTTATAGCTGAACCAATACAATCGAGGCCACAGTTCGAATCACAATGACAGACCTACATTCATGAGGTAATAACAATGTTTTCTTCGATAAAGTTTTACCACCAAGGATGTTTAACATTAAAGTGTTTAACATTAAACACTTTACTTAAGAATGGCTTATTATACTTGAGGATATTTTTTTTTTTTTATTAACACATCGGCCAATTCCCACCAAGGCAGGGTGGCCTGAAAAAGAAAAACTTTCATCATCATTCACTCAATCACTGTCTTGCCAGAGGGGTGCTTTACACTACAGTTATAAAACTGCAACATTAACACCCCTCCTTCAGAGTGCAGACACTGTACTTCCCATCTCCAGGACTCAAGTCCGGCCTTCCAGTTTCCCTGAATCCCTTCATAAATGTTACTTTGCTTCCACTCCAACAGCACGTCAAGTATTAAAAACCATTTGTCTCCATTCACTCCTATCAAATACGCTCACACATGCTTGCTGGAAGTCCAAGCCCCTCGTACACAAAACCTCCTTTACCCCTCCTCCAACCTTTCCTAGGCCGACCCCTACCCCGCCTTCCCTCCACTACAGATTTATACACTCTCGAAGTCATTCTGTCTCGTTCCATTCTCTCTACATGTCCGAACCACCTCAACAACCCCTCCCCTCAGCTCTCTGGATAATAGTTTTGGTAATCCCGCACCTCCTCCTAATTTCCAAAATCCGAATTCTCTGCATTATATTCACACCACACATTGACCTCAGACATGACATCTCCACTGCCTCCAGCCTTCTCCTCGTTGCAACATTCATCACCCATGCTTCACACCCATATAAGAGTGTTGGTACAGAGGATATATACACCTAAATACATTAAGAATTAAACAGTGATTATCAGTGAACAAAACCCCGTGTATTAATGGTATATAAGTCGTGCCGAATAGGTAAAACTTGCGAGTTTGGCTTAAATAGCAAAATTCTTCTTGCCGAAAAAGGCAAGTGAAAATTTATGTATGCAATAATTTCGCAAAAATTATTCTGAACCTAACAAACAAAATATATTTAATTGTGTTTATTATTAAATTATTGTAAACTTATCTAAAATATATTTAGTTGGATTAGGCAAAATTAAATAGCGCTTGTTATAATAAGGTTAGGTCAGTTTTCTGTAAGTTTTCTAAGGTTCTTTTGGGACACAATTATTAATTTTTACATTAACATAAATGGAAAAAAATATATCTTTAAACGTATAAGAGAAAATTTTAGAAAGGCCATAAATAAGTTCTTGCTAATTGACCATTTTTACCTATTCGGCACGACAATATATATATATATATATATATATATATATATATATATATATATATATATATATATATATATATATATATATATATATATATATATATATATATATATATATATATATATATATATATATATATATCGTACACCAAACTATTACAGTTTCTTCAATCATTATTATTTTCACCATTTTAACACAAACTGATCTTAGAGACGACGTTCCCACTTCGTCAATGTATTTTAGTATCATAATCCATAGAGAACCATCCAATTTAAAATTCGGAGTAGGAAATGAATTAGAGGCCACAAGCTCACACTGTGCTACCTGCAGCAGCTGGAGAGGGTCTCGTGGAGAGCTGGGTGAATATACTGAAAAGTTAGTGGACCCATTGACTGCTACTGAATGCGTCGCCTCCCTCGTAACAAAGCCAAAGGAGGCTTTACCCAGTACTGAATGCCGGAGCATGAATGAATATGACGATCACATCTTTTCTAAAATATGTATTTCTTTTTTTATTTGGAATATTGAAGTTAGGTGTACCACCACCAGTCCTCGATGCTTGTGAGTTGCGACTGTAGTTGGAGAGCAAGTGATTGGGAATATGGTTTTCCTCTTTACGTCATTCTGCATTAGTACGAACCGCTAATAACTTATGAAAAAAACATTATTATTTCGTGAAGCATTCATACAAGGGAACTGGGTGAAATTGAAGCCAGTTGTAAGCCAAAGAATTCATTTAGTTAACGGACTTATTTCATAAGTATTTTTATGCTGTAAAAGCATGATCCAGACTCAAGTCATTTTAGGAAAAACTGATCTCAGATGAAGTCAAGTTCTTACAAGGGCTGAAGCCAGAGTGAAACTGTTGTTTTCTAACCGTCTTTTGCTATAGACGCTGTTATTCTCGTGGTCTTCAAAGAACCAAGTGTGGTACCTTGGCTAAGTGGACCTAGTATGTAACAGTAAGGCCACGCAAATCTCTCCGGTGACGGAGGCTTTGGAGAGAGAGAGACCCATCCAGGCTGAGTCGAGGTGAGAGATAAGTCATCATGCACGGTCTTTATTCTAATCAGAAGCCGCAGATGAGACGGGGGAGGAGGAATCCAAGGTAGTGGTGCATGCTGAAGGTGTGAATGCACTTGTGCCTCGTACAGTGTTTTGCATTCTATACCGTCGAGCAGGTATGAGAGACGCCTTAATGCTGTTAGCTTCCTGAGTGTCTTGCTTGCAAAATGTACCACTAGATCCTTCACAGAAATTTTGAATTATGTTTAAATCCTTGGATATACACCTTATCCCCGGGTTCTAACACTATTCCGTTCATTCTTAACACTTCTGCATTATGATCATCATTTATATTTTCTCAGGCGCAAACGTTGTGGGGAATTTTAGGGTAGTGTAAGAATGAATACAATATAAAAATACTACTGTTGATCTTGGTGTTCTCATATTTACTTTGACAGCCCAGAACCCCAGCAGCCGCGGTTCTGGGGTCTCCTTTGATGTCGGCTTAGTTCTGACTGGGCTGTAATAGAGCGGGTTACTATAATTAACACGCCCTCTTGACATATTATAGTATGTCAAGCTTATAATAGGTGAGGCTACGTCTCTTGCCTGTGTTTGGGCGATGGCCCGACCATGACGTCAAAGGAATTCATTTGGCTGATGTTTGGGGGTATAGAATTTACCTGGCTAATTGAAGCGGGAGCACTTGACATTACACCGTAGTTGAAGCCGGTATTGATGGCTTGATTGAAGATTTGATTTGAACATCTTCACTTCACTTCACCTGACTCGACAATCACTCGACCATAAGTTCAACTTGTTTACTATATATCTAGATAATGTCTACAGTGCAGAGAATTACTGGAGGAACGTCGCTTAGCAGAGCTATTGGTTAGCACTTCAACCCTGTATCTTTGCTTCAGTTCTCCTTAATAGTCATTCGAGCACGAATAAACGACACGGAAAATACACGGTTTGACCACGAATTTACGATTCTATATTGTGTGATCTTTGGTAATATTCTACCGTGGTTTACTTGCTCACTCACTAATATTCCGTGATCATTCACAGCAGGGAGAGTTTCTGGTGCTCGTGTGCACAGGAGAGTTACGTATTTGCTATATGCGGAATCTCTTCCACAGTTCTCCCTGCAGATTGCAAACACTCCTTGAGTTTCACGAAGTACACACGGATACGGCCACGGATATTTCTTCATTTCAACGCGGCGTGGCCTTGCCGGAGACACTCGGACACTCGCTACATCATCACTGGTCGAATTCATTCATAGCAATCGCAATCTGTCTCTTGGAGCTCAGCACGTCTGTATGTACTCGATTTTCAGCTGACTGTCTACAGGCGTAGGTGCCAGCACTGACGACTTAACTGATCAAAGAGTGCAGATACCTTGACTCCAAGGTTTTGGTTATTGAGTATAATGCAACTATCTATGTTATCACATTAGAATGATATTACTGCAAATTTTTACTGATATTAGGAAACAAAAGCTTCCTCAGACAAACACATGAATATATTCTACTGCAGGTTCACTGGCAGGAGACGAGAGACTGCTATACATGCGCAAGGATCATATGTCCATTTTATCTACTTTTGATCTAAATACAATTTAGTGGCAATCTAAATCTGCGTAGAAACACATGGTAAGATATATGGATGTTCTGGTATGGCTTAATGAAGCTTCGTTGCAAAACATAAGATCTTCCTTCATATGTGAAAATGTAAAGAAGGGGTCGTGACCACCTTAGTCCCCACCTGCACCGCCACTGTGAGAATGTATGGAGACGGGGCTCAGCCCCCTTGTTGGGGAAAATTCTTCACAAACTTAATCTGCCATAGTTTTCCCCAGGTTGATGCAGCTGTAAGCTGGTGAGTGTTCTGCCTAAGAGCAGCAGACATTGCCTCTCTCTTGCTGAACAGTAAATAAGAATTTCATTTTGATGTAAATTAGTTAGTTTGTTTTCAGGATTTTAATTGTGATGTTTTTGCACTGGTTTGCTGCTGCAAGTGAGACTGTTGTCCTCTCAGCCAAATGACAGATGGGTCAGAGTAGGGGTATATCAGGCACTAATTTTAATGATGACGTAAAGAGTTTCGATGAAGAAATACAAATTTTGATACATGTCATAAAAAACCCATCTCAGTGAGTGCTAATAAAGAATAAAAGCTATTGAGAGTGCGGGCTTTAAAGCCCCACCATTTTAGGATTACTGATGCTGACTCGGGCCTCCTCACTGACTGACTTCAGCTTCCAGGACCATCATGACATCAGCCATCTGGCGCATCTTGATATGAATACGTTTGTAAAAAAATAATGACAGTTTTTACTGTTTTTTTTTAATACCTGATATTACGTTTCTCTTATTCTGTCATCCTTTTGATCAAGACGACGTCATCCGGGAGAATCAATTGTTTACTGAATCAGCACAGTAAAATAGAAGCAGAAATTAGTCTTATTAACATTAATAATAGTAAGCTCAATATATAGCAAAATTTTAAGAGCAAAATTTTTGATATAATGTTTTTTTCTGTGAATTAATATTGTTTTAAATTTTCAATAAAATAGAGTTCTTAGTCCTGCATGTGATAAACACGAAATCTTGAAATTTATAATTTATTTGGGCCTTAATGTCTGTCAAAAATTAGTAAGTGGATGTTTTATTGTACTGTTTCTGATTGAAGGCCACTGAGAGTTTTCATGTATTTTGTAATGTATGTATATGGTATATGACCAGTGTCTGGGCACTGGATAAAAATATTTTCATAAAGACGAGGGAAGCAGTGAACACTGTCTTATTGCAATGATATATTACGTAGAATGAAAGGGGGTAAAGCAGCTGGAACTGACGGGATCATGACAGAAATGTTAAAAGCAGTGGGGGAATATAGTGTTGGAGTGGTTGGTATTTTTGTTTAATAAATGTATGAAAGAGGGGAAGGTACCTAGGGATTGGCAGAGAGCATGTATAGAATTGATGAAGGAAAAAAGGTGAGTGGTGCGTTGAGGTATATGTGGAAACAAAAAACGTTATCCATGGAGGCAAAGAAGGGAATGTACGAAAGAATAGTGGTACCAACACTCTTATATGGGTGTGAAGCATGGGTTGCAAATGTTGCAGCGAGGAGGCGGCTGTAGGCAGTGGAGATGTCCTGTCTAAGGGCAATGTGTGGTGTAAATATTATGCAGAAAATTCGGAGTGTGGATATTAGGAGGAGGTGTGGCGTTACTAAAAGTATTTGTCAGAGAGCTGAAGAGGGGTTGTTGAGGTGGTTTGGTCATTTAGAGAGAATGGATCAAAGTAGAATGACTTGGAGAGCGTATAAATCTGTAGGGAAAGGAAGGCGGGGTAGGGGTCGTCCTAGAAAAGGTTGGAGGGAGGGGGTAAAGGAGGTTTTGTGGGCGAGGGGCTTGGACTTACAGCAAGCATGTGTGAGCGTGTTAGATAGAAGTGAATGGAGACGAATGGTTTTTGGGACCTGACGAGCTGTTGGAGTGTGAGCAGGGTAACATTTTGTGAAGGGATTCAGGGAAACCAGTTAATTGATTTAGTTGGACTTGAGTCCTAGAAATGGGAAGTAATATGCCTGCACTTTAAAGGAGGGGTCTGGGATAGTGACAGCTGGGAGGGACTATTCTCAGCTGTCGTATCTGAGCGCCTCTGCAAAGACAGTGATTATGTATGAGTGTGGTGAAAGTGTTGAATGATGATGAAAGTATTTTCTTTTTAGGGATTTTCTTTCTTTTTGGGTCACCCTGCCTCGGTGGGAGACGGCCAACATGTTGAAAAAAAATATTGTAATATGGCATTTCAAACCCTGGGTACTATTTGTTGCTAACTATATCTGTTAGGGATACAGGCAGCATTATAAGACATGGTTGAGAGGTGGGGAGATTGAGGAGTAATCAGATGTTGATCTATCTAGCAAGATAACCAGTCTACTTACTCAGAAAGATAACAGTTTTTATATCTTCTTGTAAAATTGTATTGTATGTGTGACTAACACTTGCAGTTCAGTTTTGCTAATATGTTAGTGTGAGAAATACTTAGGAATTTAATATAAAAGTCAATGAATAGTAGGGATATAAGGGAAAGTGGGTCAAGTTTTGAAGTGATCGGTCTGAAAATGGTAGGTTGTATTAATATTTAAAGCATTACTTTCTAAGCATTGCGTTTCTATAAATTTTATTCATGAACTTGACTTTATTAAATATTTACATTGTGAGTTGAAGAGTCATTTTGTTTAAAAAATTATCTATTGAACTGCGCCAGGCGATGGAGTTTTGTTTTCATGAGACGTGGCATGAGTGTGATGCAACGATAGTTGTTTTGAGTTGACGTCTTGATAAAAGGAAGATCAACCCTGTGACCCTTTCAAAAGAAGGGTTTTGCTGGTAGATGATAACGAGGGTAGTGAGAGAAGTGTCTGAGAAGTTCCCTCATATTGAAAACGTTATACAATGAGGCAGGCAGCTTCTAGGATGCATTTAGTGCTTTTATTGTGTTTTGTGGAGTTAGAGTGAGGTATATTGCATAAGTGAATGTTACGTTTTGTGTATAGAATCAAAACAGGGTTCCCGTTTATGTTATGGAAGCTGATAAATGTAATGCTTAAAAATATACTTTTGTACAAGAATATCTTAACAAAGCCCGTCTTTAATCCTTGTTTTATCCTGCCTGTAATTTGTCGTAATGACTGTATAGTTTAATTTTAATATTCTCTTATCTGACTCTTGTTCTTCACTTTGATAATCACTCAGCTGTGGCATATCATCACTTACTGGATAAATATCTATATGATCATTTTAACTAATACTCTATATAAAACAACGCAAACACCCCTTCACAAATATATATATATATATATATATATTTTTTTTTTTATATATATATATATATATATATATTAAATAAAATCCTCGACCCCAACATTTCCCAATCATTTACCCTCTTCACACAGTTTCTACTCTTCTCTTATTTACACAACCCACAAACTCTTCCAATATTAAGCTCTTCAGAGATCATGAAAGGTGGCTAAAGTAATATGTGTTATTTTAACACTCAGGAGAGCTGAGACGAGCACATCATTGACTCGTACTAACTCAACGGCGCATAAAATATCTCACTTGTGAGGCTGTGGTTCCTTCCTCATCCCAACAAGGTTTAAGTGTGCGAAGTCGACAGGAGTGTAGACAAAGAAACAGAGGCCAGTTTGTTCAAAATCCTCTGAAATTATTCATTTAAAAGTGATTTCCCGTCATTTTTTTTCTATTTTTTTTTTTTTTGTAAAATGCTCTTAGATTGTTATTTTGTAGATCAAACCTAATAACACGTAATAACACGATTGGAAGGAAATCACGGAACGGGTTAACGCACTGGCCGGCGAGAATTAGTACTCACTTGCCATAGGTTTAAACCCCACCCGTTCCGTGATCTGATAACTTCCCGTTTTACAGGCGGTAAATATACCCTCGTTCAACTTTATGATGAAGACAAGACACAAAATGCAGCATAGGGTTTTAATGGGACAACGTTTTGCAAAGTGAAGAGTTTCATTTATGATTCGGGACCACGGTTCGAATCCCCGTCCATTCTTCTGTTTATTCATTAACAGTCGTTTATTAAGACTTACCTCGAATTTACTATCAACAGAATTTATTAAACTGTTAATCCAGAAGATGATGCCTCAGTCTTCTGTACATGACAACTCCCGGTGAATTAAGACTTAACACCATACCAGAGGCTTCCAGTCACCCGTGAGGCTTCACCTAACACCAAATGCTACCCATCACACCAGAGGCTTCTAATCACACCAAAGACTTCCCATCACACGACAGGTTTCTCATCACACGAAAGGCTTCTCATCACACGAAAAGCTTCTCATCACACCAGAAGCTTCTCATCACACCTGAAGCTTCTCATCACACCTGAAGCTTCTCATCACACCAGAAGCTTCTCATCACACCAGAAGCTTCTCATCACACCTGAAGCTTCTCATCACACCAGAAGCTTCTCATCACACCGGAAGCTTCTCATCACACCAGAAGCTTCTCATCACACCAGAAGCTTCTCATCACACCGGAAGCTTCTCATCACACCGGAAGCTTCTCATCACACCAGAAGCTTCTCATCACACCAGAAGCTTCTCATCACACCAGAAGCTTCTCATCACACCAGAAGCTTCTCATCACACCAGAAGCTTCTCATCACACCAGAAGCTTCTCATCACACCAGAAGCTTCTCATCACACCAGGGACTCTCCATTGCACTAGAGGCTTTCCATGCCAATAGAGGCTTCCAACCACAACAGAGGCTTCTCATCACATTAGAGCTCTCACATCACACAAGAGGCTTCCCGTCACAATAGAGGCTTCCCGTCACACCAGAAACCTTCCATTAAACAACTGACCATTGATAATTTAATTGATATCACAACTGACAACTTTCAACTGGTCAAAACTCTCAGAGTAATTAACAATGATTTTGATTAGTAATTATTCAATGTGGCTAAATCATTACAGTCATCACCATCATCATTATTGCCAGCCATTAATATTATCTTCAGCGACATCACACTCGCCAGTATTACCACTATCACCGCTATCATCATCAATATTACCTTCGACATGACCACCATCATCACCTTTATCATGACCACAATCAACATCACACTTATCATGACAATCATCAACATCACCTTCAACATGACCATCAACATGACCACCATCAACATCACCTTCAACATGACTACCATCAACATCGCCTTCAACATGACCACCATCAACATCACCACCACCAACACCACCTCAATATTCAACAACCCCTCAATAACCACCTCCAGTATTAAAAACGACGCTATTAATGCCATAATTATTATTATTATCATTATTATCACTAGTGCTTCTATCATCACCACCGCAATCACCGCCACCGATATTGTAGCCAGTAAGCCTACATGCCTAGTTCCCATAGTTTCCACCAAGGGGCAGGTCTCTGGGTGGGTATGCCTAGACCCGTCTCTCTCTCTCACTTCTCGTCCAGGCATCCTAGAGTCAACAAGGCCTACTCCTCTCTCCCTCGCTGGGCATGGCCCTCCCGGGCCATGGGCACAAACACACTGCCTGTGTACCCTCACGTTATTGCCAATAAAGTAAGAAGCCTCCGAAGTCGAATCATTCATTCCCGCTACCAAGAAGACGCAAATAACCTTTCGGTTATAATATCACCACCACCATCACCACAACAACAGTCCCCATCACTACCACAGTCACAATGAACTCAACCTTCAACTCCGCACCAACCACAACTTCCACCACCCCACAACAACCACCATCACCACCCCACTACGAATACCATCATCACTATCACCACTACAGCAAACACCATCACCATTACCATCATCACCATCAACATTACTATCATGATCACCATCACCACCAATATCACCAGCACACCCACAACAACCAAAATCACCACTATTATCATGATCACCATTACATACACAACCACCACCACAACCACCAAAATCACCATCAACACCACTATCACCACAACCACTATTACCACCACAATCATCACCAATACCTCTACTATTCTTACCACAACCATCACCAACACTACTATTCTCACCACAACCACTATCACCACCACAACCATCATCACCACTATCACCCCCACAACTAGCATCCTCCCCACCATTAATCATCTCTCTGTTTTCCAAGCTAAAGGCTGAGCACAATTTCCAGCGTGATCTACAATAGTCAGCTTCGGAACAATTCCACCTTATTTGTCGCGAAATACCAATTAGGGCCTTTTTTTCGTCTCCCATTGTAGGATTCAATTTATTGCCAAGTTAGACAAATGTTCCAGAGTCGACCCATTCAGGAAACTCCAGCAACCAAATATTTGTTCATGTCTGGCCGTTCGACTCTTACAATGGTGCTGAAATTTCACGAAGGAAAAAGCAGCATTCTACTTTGCCGAGTACAAGTTTTTGTCAGCCATCTTCTGAAAAATTGCATTCATGCGAGAGGGAGGAAATGGAATGCACGATAGAGGGATGAAATGCAGAATACGTTGGAGTGGAAATTCTAGCTATATCTGTCCTGTGGGAAGCTCCGAGGATGAGTCTGGTGTCAGGCATAAGGTACGATAGAGAGTTTCTGGTGTCAGGCATAAGGTACGATAGAGAGTTCATTTGCGGATGAAATGAGACGGATTATTGTTCACTCACTCGGACCATGAACCTTGCAAGAGCTCGGACGGAACTGTGACGTGGATATGTCAATAAAGAGGAACAACCTGCGGGAGAATGGAAGCTCCTGAAGGTGGGAGTCTTGCTAGTTCACTGCCCTCAACACCACAATGGTGAATAATACATTTATTTTGGTTGTAAAATCCTTAGTTGAATGAGATTATAAACCCATAGAAAAGCCAATGTAGAATGCAGAATACAAGAAGCCATGGGTAGACCCGCCAGTAGGATCTGAGAGCGACTGAAAAGAGAGAGTCCAAAACAGAGAGGGAAAATATGAGACTGGAAGAACGGAAAGACAAGGTAGATAAACGTAATCCTAAAAATGGTTCAAAGGCAGAAATTCACCGAGGTTAAGAAACTGAATGAAATATTGATACCAATGGATTTCACTGAATTCATGAGGAAGGATCATTACACTCTGAGGTCAATATTTAGGCAGGATCAACAAAATGCCATGAACAGCACCTTGCCTAAAAGCCAAATGTTTGAAACTTCTGTATCACCCCCAGTTAGAAGAACGACAAAATGTTGAATTAAACATGGTCAGGCTCGCATTGATTTTTCCTTAATGACGTGCGACTGTCATCAGTCAGCAGTCGAAAAGGAACAAGACGGATTTTGTAGTTTGACACCACGTAATAGAACTTAGTAGGAATAACAAGTAACATGGATGGACTGAAATCCTCGAGAAAGTTGTAGAACTCGTTTTGGATGTGAAAAACCTACAAGCCCCATATAGTGCCCTAACCGGACAGAGATTCAGTAAGGTGTTGAAACGAACTCATTTACCTATAGGGAAGACAAAATCTCGAAAGGGAAGAACTAAGTCTGCTGAAGGTCATTAATAACAAAGTAATGCTAAGTGAAATCCTATATTAACCCAGAACACCAGAATGTCAAAAAGATAGTTATGGAAGTAGTAGTAAGGCCTTACAGGACAAAAAAAAATGATATGAATACTAAACTTTCTCTAAATGAAGAAAAAGACTAAGAGAACATGATGGTGTTTAGAAATTGTTTTGTAACAGAGGGAACCATCGTATGAGAGTTTGCAAACACCTGACCAGAGCAGCTGTGTCCGCCTCGTTGGTGGGCAAACATGCTGCTTACTTTGGTTTTTATTTTTTTGTTATGGAGGAGCACTTGGGGAGGTTAAGGCAACCATTAGAGTTGATTCAAGAAAATGACGGGCAACTCCAGTTCCTATGACCCATCACCAGTTTATATATCCTTATGCTCCTTGTATAGCCAAAACCTTTAGAAGTGTTATGCAATACAGTCGTCATTTATATATACAAACAACAGACAGTTTAAGTGTTTATATCTCCCTATTTTCATTACTTAATATCTTGTGGTCTGAATGCAACTTGGTTGAGTAGGAGGCCAGACAGTTAATATAAGCTCACTTAAGTGTAGTCAGTCATATGAAATGTAAAGTGTGTGGTCAGAGACAGGGTCCACATATTAGAACATTAGATTTTAGTGTCCGAACCTCCAACTATTTACAGACAGGTCTAAACAATCTATACATTAAATTATAAATCGCTTCACTGTTAATGATTATATATTTGAAATCGTAATATTGCATCCACACTTTACACCAGCTTAATGAAGTTCTTAGTTAATGAGATCCTATCGTAGTAAATGATCAGTGTTTATAATGGTAATTATAATATAATATAGCTGGAGGGTTAATGGGGCTTTAATTAATTATTTCGACTACACGAGTGTCATTAAGGCTGACACTAACTTCTTCACCACCAGATAAGAAAACGTTAATCCCTTAAATAGAGATTAAAGTTAACTCTCAGTGAATGTACACCAATGTATGTGAGTGTATGTTGCATAATGTGAAAAAATTATTTAAATCAAAATTAATATATCAATGCTTTTTAAATAAACATTAAATTTGTATACATTGTCAAAATTACACAGTCATATTATTATTATTATTATTATTATTATTATTATTAACTCATTTGCTTTTATTATTAATGTACTGTTTTGATGCGACTCACAAGAGGTAAGCAACACGGGCATGCGCCTGACCGGCAGAATGGCGGACGTTTATCCTGTGAGGTCACATACAAACTCTGCATAGCCAGCGGTAGAAAAAAGAAATGAACACTCACACGACACTTGGTAATTAAAATATCAATTGGTTAACTTTTAGCATGGAAGAATAATGTAATTTTTTTAAACTGCATTTTGCCATCAACGATATATTTTAACTATTTTATTACTTCCTGATTTACTGCTATTTCAGTGCTTTCTGTGTATGATTTTTTTTCTTTTGGATAACACAAAACATATACATATTTACCATCAATCATTCAACAGTAAGATGGAGGTCACAATATAAATGACCCTCCGACTTACAGCATCTCACCACTTGTAATAATGTTCGTAGAATTAACTACAATATGTTAGGTAAGAGAACACATGTGCAACTAATGCGACGTCTTGACAAAACTCCTGGAGAGCGTAACATCGCCACATTAAAAATGTCGCTAAGTGTTTGCACATGTGTCAATTTACGTAACATCTCGCCCCTTCAGTGTGAAACCACTGTACTTTCCACTTCCAGAACTCAAGTCTGGCGAAAAACATTTCCAAACATCTCTTTAGGAATGTTAACTTTCTCACTCCAAACACGCCTACTGGACTGCTCAAGCTCCTGCCACTTTAACCTCCTTTATCCTCTCTGTCCAACTCTTTCAAGGACAACCACTGTCCTTCCTTCCTTCCTTCCTCCCAAGATTTATAAACTATCTCGCCATTCTTTTTTAGTTCCATCCTTTCTAAATGACCAAACCACCTGAAACCCCGTCCCCCTCGCTCTCTGAAATAAAACTTTCATAACCAAACACCAACTTCTAATTTTACGATCCTAATTCAGTGCTCAAAATTCACAACACACAAATGTTCTCAAACATGACATCTCACTGCCCCCAGCCTCCCCCTCCAAGCTCTCCAAGTGTTGGTACAACTATACTCTGGTATATTCTCCCTTTTAACCTCCACAGAGGCTCAAGACTTCACCTATTTTTTTCCTTCGTCTACTCAATTTTTGACCTCGTTTTTTTATTGACTAAAACATCCACTCTCGAATATCAAATATATTTACCTCCCCCATTTCCCTTTCTCAAAGCTGATATCAAATATTTCATTGCCCAAATATTTTGTTCCTCTCACCACCTTCCACGTTCTTGTGTTCAAATAATATTTGTTTCTTTTACACACTTCCTAACTCCTCCACTTGAGAATCTTCCAAGAGAACTTTCATTAGTTACGAGAAAATGTATCACTCCGACTTTGTATCAAATTCATTATCTTGTAATCCCACTCCTCTGTCCACACCCTAGAAAACCAGTGTTTACTTCCTACGAAGTGTTTACAGTGAAAATTTTAGATGCCTGTAGGCTTTAAAACTGAATCCCATTCTCCTCCTCCATATCCCCAAAAATGATGTAATATTATAAGAAACATAAGAAAGAAGGAACACTGCAACAGGCCAATTGGTCCATGCGAGGCACGTCTAATGACCCAACCTAGTCAGATCAGGTCACATCCACTTAAGGAAGGAGCACGGCGTCAGGCCTATTAGCACAAGCTAGTCAGGTCCAACTCACACCCACCCACACCCACTCATGTATTTATCTAACCTATTTTTAAAACTAAACAACGTCTTAGCTTCTATGACGGTACTCGGGAGTTTGTTCCACTCATCCACAACTCTATTTCCAAACCAGTGTTTTCCTATATCCTTCCTGAATCTGAATTTTTCGAATTTAAAACCATTGCTGCGAGTTCTGTCTTGGCTAGATATTTTTAGTACGCTATTTACATCCCCTTTATTTATTCCTGTTTTCCATTTATACACCTCAATCATAGGGAAGATTTCTCATACATGGGATCAACTTTTTCATCCTCTTTTGTACGTTTTCCAGTGCATTTATATCCATTCTGTAATACGGTGACCAAAACTGAGCAGCATAATATAAATGAGGCCTAACCAAGGATATATAGAGTTGAAGAACAACCTGAGGACTCCTATTATCTACAACGCCTTCGAGAATTAGCATCACAATTCCGTTGCTGAAGCAATTCACACAGAACCCAAAATTAGTAGAAGGAATTTTTGATGAATCAATCTAGGAAAACCAAACTCTTGATACTCTGGAAATCAACTATATTGTAGACTATACTTTTCTCTTGATCTCTGTCGATTGGGTTATGCAAGTTGTAAGGAAATTCAACGCAGCTAATGTCATCAAGACAGGCGCTGGACCAAGCTGCAGGGAACTTGTTAGAAGAGAGGAAAGGGGGGGATGTCAAGTGCTAGGGACATGCGTAAGGGACAGGTGAGGTGGTCAGGTGCTGAGGAAAGATGTAATTAATAGGTGTGGGGGACAGATGACAGTGGACATGCATAGTAGACAGGTACGAGGGACAGGTCCGCGGGAAAAGGTATGGTAAACAAGTGAGAAGGGCAGATTCAGGGACAGGTAGAGGGGAGTTGGCTTTGGCGATGGGTGTGGTGAAAGGGGGTTTAGGGGACAAGTGTTTTGACAGGTGCGGGGAATGCAGGTTTGGGAGACAGGTGTAGGAAAATAGGTGTAGGGAAGGTAGACATGCGAGTCAGAGTTAGGGAAGTAATTTTAGGTAAATATGGTAAAATAAGTTCAGAGGACAAGTAAGGGGAAATAAGTCTGGAAGACAAGTGTTGGGAAAGTAAGCATGCAGAACAAGTTTAGGGAAATAAGTTTAACTGTTTGCTTAAGTGGGAATATAATAATAAAAATTATAATAAGTAGACGGGGAGGAGGAAGAGAAGAAGAAAAAAAAGACCACTCTTCCTACATTCTGTCCCTTATCAGTTGAAATCCAGGAAGCTTGTTGCCACTGAGGGTGGACACAGGACCTCTACCCATTTAGGAGAATAACTAACACTTGCAAATGTCAACCTATCAGAGTGGCAAGCTCCAAGCTAGGTTGCCTTGTAACTAAAATTAGTCTTAGAGTTCAGTCCCTCGTACGCTTTCAGCAGGTCAACACATACTAAAGTTCTGTTCTCAGTGGGAATGCATGAGCTGTAGCCTGCGAGAGCATCCTTGCTCTTGTTCTCTCTCTCTCGCTCTCTTTCTCACTCTCTCGATAGTGAAACTGATTATATTACTGTATCTGCCAAGATCACAGGTACATATTGTAATTATTATTGGTGGTCGGAATATACGGTCACTTACAAAAACTTCTGGTATATGCTTTGGTATTCAGAATTCCTCGATTCTCTTCACTGATTGTTCCCTGGCTGGCGCTCGATCTTTTTACCCGGCTACCACAATCTATACATTAGCACCTGTGTTCATAATAATAACAATAATAATAATAATAATAATAATAATAATAATAATAATAATAATAAAATAATAATAACTGACCTGAAATAAACGCTTACTCTTTCAATTCAAAGTCGATCATTACCGTCCCTCCATTCACTCATTCATCACGTCAGGAGATGTTTGTTGTATGAACTGAAATACGGCTGTGTCTACCTATCCATCAAGGACCCACCATTGGCAGCTAAATTGGATGGGCTTGTTGGTCGAGGCTTCTCTCTCAATATTTGATGCGGTCACTCTTGCTTTATTTATCATCCCCCTTCTGCCCCTCCTCGACACACTGCTCCTCTATCTCTATCTTTTATGGCTTTACCATACAGGGTGGGTACGGGTACTCACCTATTTGTGGTTGCAGTTTTTGATTCATAGCTCCTGGCCCCTCCTCTTCACTGGTCGCTACTAGGTCCTCTCTCTCCCTGCTCTATGAGCCTTATCATAACTCTTCATGAAGCTATGTCTGGATCCTGCCCCCGCTACATCACTCTCCAGACCACTCCACCCCCAGACAACCATAACTGAAGAAATACTTCCCACCATCCCTGCGACCCACCCGAGCCACCAACCCCCTGCTGCTGAGCCCCATCCTGTCCCCATCCACCCTGTCAACTCCTCCCAGTATTACGCATACATAGTGTGTATGTGTGTGTGTGAGAGAGGGGCGAGAGAGAGAGGGAGGGAAAAAGAGGGAGAGAGAGAAAGGGAGAGGGCGAGTGAGAGGGCAATATGGAGGGAGAGGGGGCGAGAGGGAGGGCGAGAGAGAGTTTCAGTTGAGGAAAACAAATTGTAGAAGAATCAGCAGGTTGAGAAGAGTCACCAGTGACGATGCAACACTGAGTGAAAATCAACTTGCTAATCAACTAGTCTAGCACTTCTGTCCTTATTACAGAACCACTGTTTGTACAGTCATGTGGTTCCCGCATGGCTTTAATGGGACGTAACCTTTAATGAAGCCTAAGCATTTAAAAAGAGATGGTTAATCCAGTTCTTTGGGAAACTGCGGTGATCCTCCTATTGGAGGATTTCCAATGAAATTAAACCATCCTTTCTAGGTGAAGCCCTTTGTGCCCTGAAAAAGAAAGCTGGAGGAATTAGAACTATTACCATAAACAACACTCTTTGTCACCTCGTTTCTAAGGCGGATGTCTGCAGTAATCGCACAGAGGCAGATATGTTGCTTCAACCAAACCATCTTGACTTTGGGGCTTCCTTTAAGACAGTAAAGCAGCGGTTCATGTGGAATAGGCATGTATCAATTACCTACCTGAAGTATCTGTTGTAATAACACTAGTCTTCGAGAATGCATTTAATCTAATGAAGAGGTAGAGTTTACAGACGTTCGTATACATTTCCCTAGTTTATTTACTTTCAGCTGGATACAGCAACGAGTCAATGCTTCTGTTTACGAAATCACTTTATCAGAGTGTGGTCATCAATGGGATTCTCTCGCCCCAATTTTCTCCACCATAACGGGAAATCGATATCAAATTGATCTACGACCTAAACATTTTTTTCCTGAAAGATGACACACTAGCAGGAACACTAGCAGATTTTAATCAGGTGATTACACCGAGACTGGCCATGGGACTCATCCTTAATTAATACATCTAAATGCGTAATCTCAGCTAACCAACAAACGATTGATGCACTGAGCTCTATACTTCCAGGTGCATCAACTGATGTTTTTACCCCACCCCAGGAAAGGTAAAAATAACAATTGATGCACCTGGCTCGCTGCCACAATTCACATGGAATATACGTGTATTTGCGGCGATGCACAAGCCGACCAATATGGTCTACATGGTCTTAACTGCTCCAAAACCAAGATCTGGCATGCAAGACACAATGACGTGAACGAGAGCCCCGATCATCAGCAGCCAATAATACTCACAACCCCGCGAACCACCCCGACGGGATCACCATCTATCCTTGGAAGAATGGCAAGCTCTTAGCATGGGACTATACTTGTGTGTCGACATTGGCTGACACCTACAGCCATCACAGTGTCGGGCGACAGAGAGGAGCTGCTGACCACAGGGAGGAGTACAAGATCAGCAAGCACAGAGACAAAAGCCAACAGAATCAATTTGTCCCTGTGGGATCAGAGACCTTGTGATCATGGGGAAAAACGCCATACGTTTCCTAAAAGAACTTGGTTCCAGACTCATCGACACCACCAGGGACCCGAGGGCGGCCACTTTCATGTTCCAGCGCCTCAGCATGGCCATCCAGAGGGTAGGTAAATGCTTGCTACATACTGGGCTTGGGTCCGCTTGATATATTGTATTCATGTTTGTGTTTTCTGCATATAGAGTTCACATAGAATATAGAACCTTGAGTTTTCCCTGAAGTAGGTTTATTCTCTTTTCTGAGGATGAGGGTCCCCAGTCCAGTTCTAGAGGTGGTGCCTCCCTGCCTCCCTCCCTCTCATATTATATATATATATATATATATATATATATATATATATATATATATATATATATATATCATATTTATTCACCTTCGTGGTTAATATGTTGTGTATTTGTATTAAATACGTGAAACATAATATTTTCAATATTTGAAGATATAATTTATTTTTAATAACATGAGTGAGCAAGTAAAGAGCACAGGAGAGTTCTGTAAATACTGAGTAAACATGGGATGTTCTGCTTGTCACCTTTCTCCCTCTATTTCACTTCCATGTAACCTGCTCCTTTACTCTTTTCATTTTCCCTCTATTTATCTTCCTCTTTCCTTCTTGTTCCCTTTTTACGTCCCCTTTCCTCTTTGCCCCTTCACTCCCTTACTTCCTGTGCCATTTGTGTATTTTCCTTCCCTTACTAGACGTGTGAACACACAGTTGCCTCTCACTGTTGGTACAGGCATAGAGAAAAATAAATCAAAATGCTTATAAATGGGATTTTTTTCTTATAGTATAAAATCAATGTTTTTATATGCAAAAATGTTATACAGGTTTTTGTTGGCTGGTCTACGGCGACCATTAGCGTTTGTAAACTAAGTATTACCTATATCCCAGAGGTCCAAGTGTTTAGTAAACATATATGCCCTGCACTAGAGAGGTGGCAGGCATTTATAAACAAATATATTTGATTCTAGAGAGGTGAAATAAATTGTTGAAAAATATACATGCGACGTTGGAGTAGCTTACAAATCTCTCAGGAATTTGTAAACGAATGTGGTTGAAGCCAGAAAAAGTGGAAACGTTTTGTGACAACGATATGTAAGGTGATATGTAAGCATAGAGTGAGTGAAGTTTGATAAATTATTAGGTAGGTTTTCTAAGGTTCTCTTGGTAAAAATTATTATTTTTTACATTACCATAAATGAAAAAATAAATCTTTAAATGTGAGAAAATTTTAGAAAGGACTTAATTTTAAATGAGTTCTTTCTAATTGACCAATTTATATACGCTATAAAATTATATATATATATATATATATATATATATATATATATATATATATATATATATATATTATATTAATAAAGCATTTATATGTATGTATGTGTGTATATATATTATCATATAATATATGTATCCATTTATATTATTTACTATATATATATATATATATATATATATATATATATATATATATATATATATATATATATATATATATATATATAAGAAGGTAAGATTAAGGAGGAGAGTAGAATAACAGATGAACAAAGAGGCTTTAAGAAGGGTAGAGGGTGTGAAGACCAAGTGTTTACAGTGAAACATAAGAGTAAAGAGGTTTTTGTGGCATTAATGAATTTGGAAAAGGTGTATGACAGGGTGGCAGATGTTGCAGTTGTATGGAATAGGAGGTAGGTTATTGAAAGCGGTGAAAAGCTTTTACGAGGATAGTGAGGCTCAGGTTAGAGTATGTAGGCGAGAGGGAGATTATTTCCCAGTAAAAGTAGACCTCAGACAAGGATGTGTGATGTCACCATGGTTGTTCAATATATTTATAGCTGGGGTTGTAAGAGAAGTGAATGCTCGGGTGTTGGCAAGAGGTGTGGGGGGTTAAAAGATAAAGAATCTAACACAAAGTGGGAGTTGTCACAGTTGCTCTTTGCTGATGACACTGTGCTTTTGAGAGATTCTGAAGAGAAGTTGCAGAGGTTGGTGGATGAGTTTGGTAGTGTATGTAAAATAAGAAAATTGAAAGTAAATATAGGAAAGAGTAATATGATGAGGATAACAATAAAAAATAGCTAATGAAAGATTGGATATGAGATTGGAGGGACAGAGTATGGAGGTGAACGTATTCAGATATTTAGGAGTGAACGTGTCAGCAGATGGGTCTATGAAAGATGAGGTGAATCATAGAATTGACGAGGTTGAAAAATGTGAATGATGCACTGAGGAGTCTGGAGACAAAAAACTTTGTTCATGGAAACAAAGAGGGGAATGTATGAGAGTATAGTTATGCCAAGGCTCTTATATGGGTGTGAGGCATGGGTGGTGAATGTTGCAACAAGGAGAAGGATGGAGGCAGTGGAAATGTTGTGTCTGAGGGCAATGTGTGGTGTGAATATAATGCAAAGAATTCGTAGTTTGTAAATTAGGAGGAGGTGCGGGATTACCAATACTATTACTGAGAGGGCTGTGACTCTGAGTTTTCAACTTCCAATTGTGACCCCTTGTTGCTGTGTCCCATCTCTGGAACATCCTGTCTGTCCACCTATTCGATTCCTCTCAGTATTTTATATGACGTTATCATATCCCCCCTATCTCTCCTGTCCTCCAGTGTCTTCAGGGCGATTTCCCTTAACCTCTCCTCGTAGGTCATGCCCCTTAGCTCTAGGACTAGTCTTGTTGCAAACCTTTGCTTTTTCTCTAATTTCCTTACGTGCTCGGCCTGGTGTGGATTCCAAACTGGGGCTGTGTGTGTGTGTGTGTGTGTGTGTGTGTGTGTGTATACACTCACGTAATTGTGGTTGCAGGATCGAATCATAGCTCCTGGCTCCAATTTGTGTGTGTGTGTATGTTTGTTTTTTGTTTTCGTGAAAAGTTGGAAATTCTGTTCAATAGTTTTTCGCGTTTTGTTTTACGGCCAAGTTTATGTTGTAACATTGGTAGCCAACATAACCTAGCTACCAATATAGGTAACCATCATAACCTAGCTTTCAACATAGCCTAGCTACCAACATAGGTAGCAACATAGCCTTGCTACCAATATAGGTAGCCAACATAGCCTAGCTACATAGCCTAACAATATTGGAAGTCAACATCGCTTAGCTAACAATATTGGTAGCCAGCATAGCCTAGATAACATCACTGATAGTCAACATAGCTTTGCTACCAATATTCCACCATTTCACAAACATGGCAGTAAACCAAAGGCAAACACTTATTGACCAGTAGCGCTAACTTGACACACACACACACACACACTTAGGGGCGAGGAGCTATGAATCGACCCCAGCAACCACAAATAGGCGAGTACACACAGCCAAAATCTTTGTGAGTCCTAAGAAGCCAGACTGATACTCGTAAGGAATACAATAAAAATAATTGTGTCATTCAGACTCTTGTAAGCTTTTGGTATTTTAAAAGCTTTAGCAACACGACGAGTTGATACACTGGCCTTTGATTTAATCTGTTTAACATTACTTCCTATCCACTTTGGCAAATTAGATTACATTGCAGATTATTTGTTTTAGTTTCGTTGACCTCACGACCTTCATTGATCCTAACCAGTCATCTAATCAAGTCAGAGTATAAGCAAAGCGGCAGTGTGTGTGTGTGTTTGCTTTTGCAGGTACATTAGCGCCCATCTTTGCTTTCCAATCACAGATTTTTCAAGAATTAGGGAAAGATTTTATGGAATCTCTATGGAATCCTCAGTTTCTACCAGGGCAAGAAACTAGCAATAGTTTGAAAGAAAATTGGATGTATAGGTGTATAGTTCTAGCACTTAGACACACATGAATTACGTTACTCATATTTTAGAAGTTCTGGTACAGCCCTGCAGTATTTTTGTTATGAACAGCAGCCAGTAACATATATCACTATATATATATATATATATATATATATATATATATATATATATATATATATATATATATATATATATATATATATATATATATATGTACTCACCTAGTTGTGGTTGCAGGGTCGAGTCATAGCTCCTGGCCCGCCTCTTCACTGGCCGCTACTGGGTCACTCTCCCTGCGCCATGAACTTTATCATACCTCTTCTTAAAGCTATGTATGGAGCCTGCCTCCACTACATCACTTCCTAAACTATTCCACTTCCCGACCACTCTGTGACTGAAGAAATACTTCCTAACATCTCTGTGATTCATCTGAGTCTTCAACTTCCAACTGTGTCCCCTTGTTGCTGTGTCCCATCTCTGGAACATTCTGTCTCTATCCACTTTGTCAATTCCTCTCAGTATCTTATATGTTATTATCATGTCCCCCTATCTCTCCTGTCCTCCAGTGTCGTCAGGTCGATTTCCCTTAACCTCTCCTCGTAGGACATACCCCTTAGCTCCGGGACTAGTCTTGTTGCAAACCTTTGCACTTTCTCGAGCTTCTTCACGTGCTTGGCTAGGTGTGGGTTCCAAACTGGTGCTGCATACTCCAGTATTGGCCTAACGTACACAGTGTACAGGGTCCTGAACGATTCTTTATTAAGATGTCGGAATGCTGTTCTTAGGTTTTCTAGGCGCCCATATGCTTCAGCAGTTATTTGGTTGATGTGCGCCTCAGGAGATGTACCTGGTGTTATACTCACCCCAAGGTCTTTTTCCTTGATTGAGGTTTGTAGTCTCTGGCCCCTAGACTGTACTCCGTCTGCGGTCTTCTTTGCCCTTCCCCAATATTCATGACTTTGCACTTGGTGGGGTTGAACTCCAGGAGCCAATTGCTGGACCAGGCATGCAGCCTGTCCAGATCCCTTTGTAGTTCTGCCTGGTCCTCGTTCGACTGAATTCTTCTCATCAACTTCACATCATCTGCAAAGAGGGACACTTCGGAGTCTATTCCTTCTGTCATGTCGTTCACAAATACAAGAAACAGCACTGGCCCCAGGACTGACCCCTGTGGAACCCCGCTCGTATTATTAAAAACAGTAGCAATAAAGGGATATCAGCCCTTGGGAATTAAATATTTAGTAATAACCTAACGACCATGTCACTAAAGACATGGTCATGTCACTAGCGATTATGTCACTAAAGACATGGTCATGCAGAATCAATGTTACAAACTAGCAATACCACGGGAGATAGTAAACAAGGGGATGCCCCTAGAAATAGTGAAGATAAAATACCAGAAATAACTGGTGAAGGCACCATTGTTAGTACTAGTGCTGAAGATAGTAATGAGACAGGAAAACACGCACCAGTAGGAAATCCAGTCACAAAAAACCAAGGCAAACAGAAACCAGGGCTATGCAAATTTTATGCATTAGGAATCTGCAGGCATGGAATATGACAGTGCTATAACTTATATTGTCAGGCACACCACCTAAAGGGGACAAGAAGATACAGAGCATCCAGACCAGAGAGTTTTTTTAGCTCCAGGAAGAAAAAAAAGCTGGCAGGAAATGACAGAAATCGTACATCAACTCCGATAATTTCTGGAGTGGAATCACAGTCAGTGGCCTCCACTCCAAAACAACAGATATTAGTGCCAGGAAAAAAAGACCCCCCTCCCCATACCACCAATCCAACGACATTCATCTTTGCAAATATACAGGATCTAAAGCTAGCAACGAACAACAAAATACCTTTCATCCGTGGACTGCTTACAGAGTCAAATGCAATGTTCGCGGTTTTCACAGAGACCCACATAAAGGATCACTTTTACAATGAAATATGGATCCCGGGTTACAACCTATACAGATGCGACAAGGTGAACAGGCAAGAGGGAGGGGGTGGGGGTTGGCTTGTATATCACAGAGTCACTTATATGCTCGGAACTACTAAATGCCTCAAATGATGTAGTTGAAGTTTTGGCAGTAAAGATCGAGAATCAAAACCTGGTCATCGTGGTTGTATACAAGCCTCCGGATGCAACGTCCCAACAATTCCAGGAACAGCTTTTGAAAATTGACCACTATCTTGAAAATCCTCCAGCTCCTGTCCCCAACATCTTGCACATGGGGGATTTCAACCTAAGGCACCTAAAATGGAGAAATGTAGCAAATTATGTTGTAGCAGAGAACACTAGGAGGCAGCTCAGATGAAAACTCGCACACACACGAGGTTTTAAATCTCTGCACCAAATTCACCTAAAACCAACAAATAATAGAGCCTACAAGACTGGACAATACACTGGACCTCATCTTCACTAACAATGATGATCTGATACGAAATATTACCATATCAAAAACATTATACTCAGATCACAACATAATAGAGGTACAGACATGTATGCGCGGGGCCCCAGACCGAGAAAATGTGACCAGTCATGAGGGAGCCTTCACCAAATTCAACTTCAATAACAAAAACATAAGGTGGGACAAAGTAAATCAGGTCCTAAGTTATATAAACTGGTTAGATACCAATGTCTAGAACAAATTAACTCTGTGGCACTCGAGGTATGCTCAAGGCATATTCCTTTAAGGAAAAGGAGGAGATGTAAACTAGAAAGAGAAAGGCGCTCCCTATACAGGCGAAGGCAAAGAATAACAGAGCGGCTAAAAGAGGTCAATATATCTGTTATACGTAGGGAGACACTGGTCAGAGAAATAGCAAACATCGAACTAAACCTAATGGAATCTTACAGGAGCCAACAAACGAGAGAAGAACTAAAAGCCATAAATAAAATTGAAAGAAACCCAAAATATTTCTTTTCTTATGCCAAATCAAAGTCGAGAAGAACATCCAGTATTGGGCCCCTACTTAAGCGAGATAGGTCTTACACAGATGACAGCTAAGAAATGTGTGAGCTACTCAAGTCCCAATATGACTCAGGTTTTCAGAGAGCCGCTAACCAAACTGCGAGTCGATAACCTAAATTATTTTTTTATGAGAGACTGTGAGGGAAAAGTTCATTAGACAGGAGTATTGGAAATATGTATGGTGGTGGTAGTTTGTTGGTCAGTCTGCTTGTTCAGTTAGGGTGGGTGCATAGTTTCCGCTACCCGCCTTCCTCCTGCATCCGGTGGGAGGTGACGAGGGCGTCTCCGACCTGCGGTGAGTCACTTGACTTGCGGCTCCCATCGAATTTGTAAGTATTCGTTCCGCTCCTGTCTAATTTACAATCATGTTTTGGGATTAAGTAGGTCTTAAGAGATTCACTCTTATTAGAGTTTTAGACTTAAATTTATTCCTGCCTTGTCTTGAAGGTACGTAATTATCTTTTAATCCTCACCATTTCTTTTAAAGACCGTACGTCTATCGTGTGAGTGATTTATCGAGTTGTGTATAACTATGTTTTTTTTTCATTTTAGCCTTGATTGTCGGCTCGGGTCATCCGGCTCAGGCGGGATAAAGATAAGGGCAGCAGTGATCTGGCAAAGATCGGAGACTTCACCTGCACCTCTCTACCTACACTTGTGTCCCCTTCCCCTTCAACACAGCCGACCACCCAGTCAGCTACACTCCATTCAAACAGCCTCTCCCAGTTGTAACTACACCAGCGTTCATGGTGGTTCTTGAGTGGCTGCTTCAACAGTATTGTGGTGGTCAGAGGATCAGTCAACTTCTCCAGGGCAGAATATATAAGCTTCATGGAGCCACTGTCTACTGTGTATACAAGTTAAGTCCACCTGTGACCCCCAACCCCATCATCAACAGCAGCTCAGAGTTTCAAACAATAAGTAAAAGCTACGTGCCCAGAACATCGGCACGGCACCCTTCTACATTACATCGTGCACATATTAGCTTTGAATCAATAATTATTTATATATTTCGTTCTTTCTTAAAGAAGTTTTAATTTCATGATTGAGTGTTTTATATTATTTACCAATTTTTATTATAATAAAATTGTTTATCTTATTATGTTATTATTAAATTTTTTATATTTTTATTTCCATAAGGAGGAGCCAGCCTTGTCTGACAGGGCAGAGTGAACCTTCACATTGACAGAATTTGGGAGACTCGAATCTATCTGATATTATCCTGACGCTAAATGACTTCGAAAAGGCGATAAATGACATGACTATGCACTCTGCCCCAGGCCCAGACTCATGGAACTCAGTGTTCATCAAGAACTGCTTTTAACATCCTATGGAGAGAAAGCATGAACACAGGGGTCGTCCCAAAACTGCTAAAAACAACAGACAGCCCCACTCCACAAAGGGGGCAGTGAAGCGATAGCAAAGAGCTAACGTCCCATATCATAAAAATCTTTGAAAGGGTTCTAAGAAGCAAAATCGCCACCCATCTAGATACCCATCAGTTACACAACCCAGGGCAACATGGATTTAGAGCAGATCGTTTCTGTCTGTCCCAACTACTGGACCATAATGACAAGGTCCTAGATGCTCTAGAAGACAAACAAAATGCAGATGTAGTAAACACAGACTTTACAAAAGTAAAGTCTGTGTTTACTACATCTGTTATTTCTTTATAACACAAAATGCGTGATAAAGGAATAGTTGGTAGATGGATCTATAATTTCCTAACAAAAGAACACAGAGTAGTAGTAAACAAAGTCCGAGGTGGCTACGGAGAAAATCTCTGTTCCACAAGGCACAGTTCTCGCTCCCATCCTGTTCATCATCCTCATACCTGACAGACAGGGATGTAAGCCACAGCACCGTGTCTTCCTTTGCAGATGGCACCCGAATTTGCATGACAGTGTCCTCCATTGAAGACACTGCAAGACTCCAGGCGGACATCAACCAAATCTTTAAATGGGCTGCAAAAAACAATATGAAGTTCAATGATGAGAAATTTAAATTACTCCGATATGGAAAACGTGAGGAAATTAAAACTATATTCGAATACAAAACAAATTTAAATCATACAATAGAGCGAAAAGCTAATGTAAAATATCAGGGAGTGATCATGTCAGAGGATCTTACCTTCAAAGACCATAACATTGTATCAATCGCATCTACTAGAAAAATGACAGGATTGATAATGAGAACCTTCAGAACTAGTGATGCCAAGCCCATGATGACACTCTTCAGGTCACTTGTTCTATCTAGGCTGGAATATTGCTGCACACTAACAGCACCTTTAAAGGCAGGTGAAATTTCTGACGTAGAAAATGTACAGAGAACATTCACGGCACACACAACTGCGATAAAACACCTCAATTACTGGGAACGCTTGAAGTTCCTCAACCTGTACTCCCTAGAACGCTGACGGGAGAGATACATGATTATATGCATTGGAAAATCCTAGAGGGATTAGTACCAGACTTGCACTCGAAAATCACTCCCTATGAAAGCAAAAGACTCGGCAGACGATGCAACATAACCCCAATGAAAAGCAGGGGTGCCACTAGCACGATAAGAGGGGACCAAGACTGTTCAACTGCCTCCCAGTATACATAAGGGGGATTACCAATAGACCCCTGGCTGTCTTCAAGAAGGTGCTGGACAGGCACCTAAAGTCAGTACCTGACCAGCCGGGCTGTGGTTCGTACGCTGGGTTGCGTGCGGCCAACAGTAACAGCCTGGTTGATCAGGCTTTGATCCACCATGAGGCCTGGTCGCAGACCGGACTGCGGAGCGTTAACCCCCGAAACCCTCTCTAGGAATACTCCAGGTATGATCATGTTACTAAAGACATGATCATGTCACTAGCGACCATGTCATTAAAGACATGATCATGTCACTAGCGACCATGTCATTAAAGACATGGTCATGTCACTAGCAACCATGACACTAAAGACATGGTCATGTCACTAAAGACATGGTCATGTCACTAAAGACATGGTCATGTCACTAGCGACCATGCCACTAGCGACTGTCACTAAAGACATGACCATGTCACTAAAGACATGACCATGTCACTAAAGACATGACCATGTCACTAAAGACATGACCATGTCACTAAAGACATGACCATGTCACTAAAGACATGACCATGTCACTAAAGACATGACCATGTCACTAAAGACATGACCATGTCACTAAAGACATGACCATGTCACTAAAGACATGACCATGTCACTAAAGACATGACCATGTCACTAAAGACAAAGCCTTGCTTCTCGAGCAAGTTTTTGTCTTTGGTATTATTTACACATTCCTGTTTCACTTAACTTCATGAGAAAGTCGAAGATTTTGTTGATAGGCAAGATGTCCGGTCTACCCCTCCCCCCCTCAAAAAAAAAAAAAAAAAAAAACTAGTTAGTGGAAAAAGACGTAGCATTCATACTTATTTTGTCTGTACAAGATAAAATCCACCACATTATTTCCGAAATTAATCATGGAAGAGGGCACTGCGAATAACATCGATCTTCCCTAAAATATTATACTGATGAAAATGCATTAAGTTTAATTTTGAGTTTAAACAAATAACTACTTGCCATTTTTAAATGTTTTAATTATAAGGAACCAAGAATTTAAATTAAAAGTGTACAGAAAACCATAAATTTTCTGACTATATGTTCACTTTTTTATTTACATCATGACTGAGTTAAATTTTCCGTTGTCCTCCATTTTCTTGAGAATTTTGGGTACTTGCAGCCCAAGTTCGTAAATGAGAAAATACTGAAGATTTATACAATCGCAAATATTCTAAAATATTCAAAAAGTGTATTGACAAGTATTCAAAAATTGCTAGAAATACTTTTAAAGGTAAAATGGAGAAAGTACAATTTCAACCAAGAAAATTATGGTTTTTACCGTATCATGAAAACTTTGTGTTTGATATTCCTTCTCTATATAAGAACATCAAAATCAAAGTTGGATTTTAAAAATATTGATTACTTAATCTATTTCATTAAGAATTTCCTCAAAAGATGCTAAAGGCTATGTCTATAAGATTCTCTACACAAAAATGCAGAAAATTTATTTTGGGGTAAACAGGACAAAATTTGCGGCAACAAATACAGCATTGTAATTGAGCAAGAGTCTAATGTTCTCTTTATCCAGGTGAGCAATTTTGACCATCCTACTTATTTTCAAACGGAAGAGAAAGTTGAAACGAACAAATCATTGGCTGAACAAAACACAGAATTGAGTTTTATACAACAAAAAAATTGCACTGATGACAATTCCATACAAGTCCAGGTTTGAACAAGTTAGATTCATTCATAATACATAAAACCTGCGAGGATTAAATGCTTGATTTAAAACTTCTTTACCTGACATATGTCTCTTAAATTTTACCCGACATGTGACTTGGCTTAAAAAAAGCTTCAGACCAATGGAAATAAATCTTCCATGCTCATTGACTAATGTCATATGTAAGGTCACATCTCTACTTGATAAGTCTTATGTTCTTTTGTTATTTCTGCTCCTTTACTACTTTTCACTGTGGTTTTGTCGTGCCAAATAAGTAAAACTTGCGATTTTGGCTTAAATAGCATCGCACTTCTTGCCGAATAGGGCAAGCATAAATTTGTCTATGCAATAATTTCGCAAAATAATTCTGAATCTAACGAAAATATATATATATATATATATATATATATATATATATATATATATATATATATATATATATATATATATATATATATATATATATATATATATATATATATATGTCGTGCCGATTAGGTAAAACTGGTCAATTAGCAAGAACTCATCTAAAATTAAGTCCTTTCTAAAATTTTTCTTATACGTTTAAAGATATATTTTTTCATTTATGATAATGTAAGAATTTATAATTTTGTACCAAGAGAAACTTTGAAAACCTACCTAACCTTATTACAACAAGCGCAATTTAATTTAGCCTAACCCAACTAAATATATTTTAGATACGTTAACATTAATTTAATAATAAACAAACACAATGAAACATATTTTTTCGTTATGTCTCAGAATGATTTTGGCGAAATTATTGCATACACAAATTTTCACTTGTCTTATATGGCAAGGTGAGCGTTGCTATTTAAGCCAAAATCGCAAGTTTTACCTAATCGGCACGACATATATATATATATATATATATATATATTATTTTATTATTATTAACACATCAGCCGATTCCCACCAAGGCAGGGTGGCCCGAAAAGAAAAACTTTCATCATCATTCACTCCATCACTGTCTTGCCAGAAGGGTGCTTTACACTACAGTTATAAAACTGCAACATTAACACCCTCCTTCAGAGTGCCGGCACTGTACTTCCCATCTCCAGAACTCAAGTCCGGCCTGCCGGTTTCCTGAATCCTTCATAAATGTTACTTTGCTCACACTCCAACAGCACGTCAAGTATTAAAACCATATGCCTCCATTCACTCCTATCAAATACGCTCACACATGCTTGCTGGAAATCCAAGCCCTCGCACACAAACTTCCTTTACCCCTCCCTCCAACCTTTCCTAGGCCGACCCTACCCCGCCTTCCTCCACTACAGATTTATACACTCTCGAAGTCACTCTGTCTCGTTCCATTCTCTCTACATGTCCAAACCACCTCAACAACCCTCCTCAGCTCTCTGGACAATCGTTTTGGTAATCCGCACCTCCTCCTAATTTCCAAACTCCGAATTCTCTGCATTATATTCACACCACACATTGACCTCAGACATGACATCTCCACTGCCTCCAGCCTTCTCCTCGTTGCAACATTCATCACCCATGCTTCACACCCATATAAGAGCGTTGGTATAACTATACTCTCACATTCCCTCTTTACTTCCATGGACAAGGTTCTTTGTCTCCACAGACTCCGAAGTGCTCCACTCACCCTTTTCCCCTCATCAATTCTATGATTCACCTCATCCTTCATAGACCCATCCGCCGACATGTCCACTCCCAAATATCTGAATACATTCACCTCCTCCATACTCTCTCCCTCCAATCTGATATCCAATCTTTCGTCACCTATTCTTTTTGTTATCCTCATCACCTTACTCTTTCCTATATTCACTTTCAATTTTCTTCTTTTACACACCCTACCAAATTCATCCACCAACCTCTGCAACTTCTCTTCAGAATCTCCCAAAGCACAGTGTCATCAGCAAAAAGCAACTGTGACAACTCCCACTTTGTATTTGCTTCTTTATCTTTTAGCCCAACACCTCTTGCCAAGACCCTCGCATTCACTTCTCTTACAACCCCATCTATAAATATATTGAACAACCACGGTGACATCACACATCCTTGTCTAAGGCCCACTTTTACTGGGAACTAGTCGGCTTCCCTCCTACACACTCTAACCTGAGCCTCACTATCCTCATAAAAACTCTTCACTGCTTTCCGTAACCTTCCTCCTATTCCATACACCTGCAACATCTGCCACATTGCCCCCTATCTACCCTATCATACGCCTTTTCCAAATCCATAAATGCCACAAAAACATCTTTACCCTTATCCAAATACTGTTCACCTATATGTTTCACTGTAAACACTTGGTCTACACACCCCTACCTTTCCTAAAGCCCCTTGTTCATCTGCTATCCTGCTTTCTGTTTTACTCTTAATTCTTTCAATAATAACTCTACCATACACTTTACCAGGTACACTCAACAGACTTATTCCCCTATAATTTTTGCACTCTCTTTTGTCCCCTTTGCCTTTATACAAAGGAACAATACACGCTCTCTGCCAATCCCTAGGTACCTTACCCTCTTCCATACATTTATTAAATAATAGCACCAACCACTCCAAAATTATATCCCCACCTGCTTTTAACATTTCTATCTTTATCCCATCAATCCCAGCTGCCTTACCCCCTTTCATTCTACCCACTGCCTCACGAACTTCCCTACACCCACAACTGGCTCTTCCACACTCCTACAAGATGTTATTCCTCCTTGCCCTACACACGAAATCACAGCTTCCTGTCTTCATCAACATTTAACAAATCCTCAAAATATTCTCTCCATCTTCCCGATACCTCTAACTCTCCATTTAATAACTCTCCTCTCCTATTTTTAACTGTCAAATCCATTTGTTCTCTAGGCTTCCTCAACTTATTAATCTCATTCCAAAACTTTTTCTTATTTTCAACAAAATTTGCTGATAACATCTCACCCACTCTCTCATCTGCTCTCTTTTTACATTGCTTCACCACTCTTTTAACCTCTCTTTTCTCTCCATATACTCTTCCCTCCTTGCATCACTTCTACTTTGTAAAAACCTCTCATATGCTAACTTTTTCTCCTTACTACTCTCTTTACATCATCATTCCACCAATCGCTCCTCTTCCCTCCCCACCCACTCGCCTGTAACCACAAACTTCTGCTGAACACTCTAACACTACATTTTTAAATCTACCCCATACATTTTCGACCCCATTGCCTACACTCTCACTAGCCCATCTATCCTCCAATAGTTGTTTATATCTTACCCTAACTGCCTCCTCTTTTAGTTTATAAACCTTCACCTCTCTTTTACTTACTGATTCTATTTTCCTTGTATCCCATCTACCTTTTTAATCCCACTGTAGCTATAACTAAAAAGTGATCTGATATATCTGTGGCCCCTCTATAAACATGTACGTCCTGAAGTCTTCTCAACAGTCTTTTATCTACCAATACATAGTCCAACAAACTACTGTCATTACGCCCTACATCATATCTTGTATACTTATTTATCCTCTTTTTCTTAAAATATGTATTACCTATAACTAAACCTCTTTCTATACAAAGTTCAATCAAAGGGCTCCCATTATCATTTACACCTGGCACCCCAAACTTACCTACTACACCCTCTCTGCATGTTTCTCCCACTTTAGCATTTAGGTCCCCTACCACAATTACTCTCTCATTTGGTTCAAAAGTTCCTATACATTTGCTTAACATCTCCCAAAATCTCTCTCTCTCCTCTACACTCCTCTCTTCTCCAGGTGCATACACGCTTATTATGACCCACTTTTCGCATCCGACCCTTATTTTAATCCACATAATCTTTGAATTTACACATTTATATTCCCTCTTTTCCTTCCATAACTGATCCTTCAACATTATTGCTACCCCTTCCTTAGCTCTAACTCTCTCAGATACTCCTGACTTAATCCCATTTATTTCTCCCCACTGAAACTCGCCTACCCCTTCAGCTTTGTTTCGCTTAGGGCCAGGACATCCAACTTCTTTTCATTCATAACATCGGCAATCATCTCTTTCTTATCATCCGCACTACATCCACGCACATTCAGACAACCCAGTTTTATAAAGTTTTTCTTCTTCTCGTTTTTAGTAGATTTGTACAGGAGAAGGGGTTACTAGCCCATTGCTCCCGGCATCTTAGTCGCCTCATACGACACGCATGGCTTACGGAGGAAAGATTCTTTCCACTTCCCCATGGACAATAGAGAAAATAAAAGAACAAGAGCTATTAAGAAAAGAAGAAAAACCTAGATGTGTGTATGTATATATATGCATGTGTATGCCAGTGTAGTGTGACCTAAAGTGTAAGTAGAAGTAGCTAGATATACCTGTTATCCAGCGTGTTTATGAGACAGAAAAAAGACACCAGCAATCCTACCATCATGTAAAACAGTTTCAGGTTTCTGTTTCACAGTCACCTGGCAGGACGGTAGTACCTCCCTGGGTGGTTGCTGTCTACCAACCTAATATATATATATATATATATATATATATATATATATATATATATATATATATATATATATATAGTCGTCCGATTAGGTAAAACTGGTCAATTAGCAAGAACTCATCTAAAATTAAGTCCTTTCTAAAATTTTCTCTTATACGTTTAAAGATATATTTTTTCATTTATGTTAATGTAAAATTTATAATTTTGTACCAAGAGAAACTTGAAAACCTACCTAACCTATTACAACAAGAGCAATTTAATTTAGCCTAACCCAACTTAATATATTTTAGATACGTTAACATTAATTTATTAATAAACAAACACAATGAAATATATTTTCGTTATGTTCAGAATGATTTTGGCGAAATTATTGCATACACAAATTTTCGCTTGTCTTATATGGAAGGTGAGCGTTGCTATTTAAGCCAAAATCGCAAGTTTTACCTAATCGGCACGACATATATATATATATATATATATATATATATATATATATATATATATTAATATATATATATATATATATATATATATATATATATATATATATATATATATATATATATATATATATATATATATATATATATATATATATATATATATATATATATATATATATATATATATATATATATATATATATATATATATATATATATATATATATATATATATATATATATATATATATATATATATATATATATCGTCCCTTGAGTTACGATATTAATCCGTTCCAGAAAACGTATCATCGTATATCAAAATAAACATAAACAAAAAATTCATGAATTTATGGTAATTCGTTCCAAGAATCCTGAAGTGCAGGTTTTACTGTACCTTGGACTTGAAGAGTTGATGGTGTGGTGGTTGACTGTTTATGTCGATTTTTTCTGAGGCTCTTAAAATAAGATGAAACTATCTTCAAAACACAGGAAAAGATCTTAATCTTTCCAATATTTTGGTGGTATCCTATGATTTTTTCACACCTTCCCAATAAATAATTTTTTTTTTAATTTCTGCAGTTATCCTATTCGTATCTTCCTCCCCATTGTATTTGTCTATCTCTCCTAATTGTTGGAGCTCCTCTGCTATCAACTCTTGTCTGTAGTTTTGAATTAAGTCCTCCACATCCTCTTCATCACCTCTAGCACCATTACCTCACCAAGAGAAACAATCTCCTGGTTTACATCCTCCTCAGCCTCAAATCCTTCATAGATATGGATTACTCAAAGTCGCAAGTTCTTCCAGGCTGCTCTGAAGCATCGACTGGAAACTTCATTCCAGGAATTCTCTGTAAGCCTCACACAATCTAAGATGTTAAATTAAGCCTTCCAGAATTCCTTGAGGCTGATGACTCCATCTCCTGATGTCTCTGCCAAGCACTTGGCAAACAGTCTTGGTGTAAATTTTCTTGAAATTCAACAATCGCTTGCTGGTCCAGAGGTTGAAGGAGAGGAGTGATGTTGGAGGGAGGAATTCAACAGTAACAAAGTTAAATTCAAACTTCAGAGGTTTGGCAAGTTGTGGATCATGTCCTAGTGCATTACTCAACAGTAAGAGTGTCTTTAGAGGAAGTTTGTTGATTTGTAGGTAGCTCCTGACTGACAAACAATACAATTCTTGGGCTCATTCACTTTAGAATTGTCTTGTTAGCCAGACCTTGTTACAACGCCAGAACACACGCAATCTGCCCTTGAATACTTTTTGTTGTTTAAACACTCTTGGGTCTTCTGAGCGGTAAATAAGCATAGTCTTTAGCTTCAGTGGCACTGGCACCCAACAGAAGAATAAGCCTATCTTTCACAGGCTTATCCCCAGGCAAGATGACCTCCTCCTTTGTGATAAGTGTTAACTTGGTCATTCTCTCCGATAAAACCCTAAGACATTGAACACTTGACCAAGATAATCCTTCACTGTAACAAGCTTTTCAAACTGAAGCTAAACAGCTTCGGCAGCTTCTTTATAAGCACTGGAAGCCTCACTTTGTCTCAACTTTAAATATCGACCCTTTAAATTACATTTAAAATCACTAAATATTGTATCATCTCTGCTTGAGGTTTACCCTCAGTGTTTTAAATTATCGTAAATTTGTCTTACACTCTCTCAGATGATACAACTTATACGCACTACTTTTTTTTTCACTGGCTGAGATTCGCCTTATTGCTTGATAACAGTAGAGATAGTTGATCGTGGACAGCCATACTCTCGCACCAGTGCACTAATTCTGACCCTTTTCTCCACATTTATTTATTGCTTGATCTTCAGAGAAATTGCCTGTTTACTGCGCACTTGTGGGGCTATGATGATTAATAACACCAAAAATGACGTAAATAAATCACAAATGCAGTTATGGAGGGTAAATAATGTAGAGTTGATGCGGACAACACCCGTGTTAGTTTCAAACTGAAGGGAAAACGATAAACTGAAGTACAAACGCTGCTATTGGCTGACTTGCTGCCATAGAGACATTCATTCTCATTGATGATTAGCTGCTAAAACATTCCTCTGCTATTGGCTAAGAAGCTCCCAAAGAGGCAAGCTACCATGTTGCTCGTTGACTAAGACTCACCCCACACAAGAACTGACGCTCTTATTGGTTCAGACGCTACCCAAGGGGCAAGTTACCGGATCACTAGTTGGCTGAAAATGCGCTGACTTAAGGGAATCGAGAAAGGAACACATCTGGTCTACAGACGAATGGATTCCTGGATTCATGACATGGGAAGACAGGAGGCTGGAAGCCACTAAGATAGGCGAGGCTGACCTTACCTTAAGGAAGTAAGGAAGGGTGTTTGGAAGAATATCTGGAATCACGAACTTAGGGCGGGACTTGCTGATCTTGGGGGAAATAAAAGATGACCGAATGGACACCTGAAGCCATGAACCTGAGCAAGGCAATAAAATATAATAACTCCCTGACATCAGGAAAGTGGAGAAAGGAAGACATCCGATCTGCAGACGGATGTATTCCTGGACTCATGAACTTGGGGAAGACAGAAGGCTGGAATCCACAAAGTGAAGATACTGATAGAGGCAAGGCTGACCTGACCTTAAGGAAGTGAAAAGTCGGACCCAGATGGATTCCTTGAGTCATAAAACCTGGGGAAGGCGAGGATACTGGTTGTTGAGGCAGACCTTGGACAAGTGGGAAAATGGAGAATATCTGAGGGGACACACATGGACTTCTGGAGACATGAACCTGAGGAAGGCATATTATTATAATCAAGGGTCATGCAGCGCTGCGGGGTAGAAAATAAAGCAAGGGCTATAAACAGCTAGGTGGAGAGGGTATCAGAGGTGAGGGGAGAAAAGGGCTGGAAGGGATGCTAAGGGTTATGTGACAAAGTTCGTATAGTAAAGCAGTTCCTGACAAAAAGTCAAAAAGTGATCGTAAATCAAAGGCAGGACCGTCTGAAAGAAGGGAAGATAAGGTATGGGCGTTAGAACGACCGCGTCGTTGGAGGAAAATCCTGTGAGCTGCTGGTAAACCGGGCCATCCACAAGAAAGTGAAGAACCGAAATAGGGACCTGACAAACCTCACAGAGAGAAATAGGGTGTCGTTCCATGAGATACCCATGGGTAAGGCGGGTATGGTCGATGCAGAGACGGGAGAGCTCAGTCTCCCGAAGGTACGAAGATGGCCACAAACCTGAAAGCGGTTTAATAGAGTGCAATTTTTTATGGTGCATGTCTGACCACTGTTGTTGCCAACGGCCGCGAAGTCGGGTAAATATGATTGTAAAATAATCCCTGAACAGTATTATTTTACTCATGTTCATTGCCCTGCCCATCAACGTGTCCAGGGACCCAACATAAAACGACATCTTTGTTTTTGCTAGCCATACGGCGCAACCATAGTTGAATACGAAGGGGAAAACTGGGAGAGCAACACCTGGAGCTCTCCCAGATTATCTCTGAGGCTACGAATATTCCACTGTAAATAAGTCATTATTTACAAAGACAGGTATGCCAACAATAAGAAGCGATAAAATCTATGGGCTATTAGGGTCAGTGAAGCCAATGTGTGGAGGCAACGGTAAGCGTGTAAGTAAGGAAGAATCAGAATGCTGTGAGGGAAAAGATTGCTGGGAGGGTCGTGAAAAATAAGAAGGGGTAGAAGGAGGCGCGTCGGTGTCCATCGTGGGTTTCGTCTCCGCAATATAGTCGGAGAAGCGTCAAGTGTCTCAGCGGATAAGGAAGATGCCGATACCATGACTTCAGAGGCAGGTGAGGTAGAGCAAGTAGAGATTGGGGAGACTATGGAGAGAACCAAAGAGGCCTGAGAGGGAAGGGAAGTATGAACCTGGAGAGATGCGTCGGTGGTGACAGAAGAGTCCTGGGTGGAACTGGAGAGGAAGGAGGCTGGAAGGTGACTGGGAAAGAGGTCTGGGGAGGGACAGGAGAAGAGAAAACTACACGAAGGTGGGGTGAACCTCCACCTTCGTGTAGGTGATACCACCTACGACTGCTGCACCTCACCTGTCTACAGTATATAAGTGTCAGAAGACACTCCCCATCATGGGGAGCCACAGCAAGAAAGAAAGAAGATGACACCCTCTACCCAGGGGGCCAATGCCGGGTCACCATTTGGAGAAGACCCGGGCCGGATGTACCGGCGAACATACAACAACATATGCTGTAGCCAAGGTGCCTGATACCAGGCTGAAGATCTCAGACATCAACCTGGACTGGGTCAGCAGTTACCAATATCTTGGTATATGGATTGACAGCCGACTCTCCTTCCGCAAGCAGGCAGAGCATGTCAGGGAGCGTGCCATGCAACATGTCACGACCATGCGTGCCATGGCCAATCCTAGGACTGGTGCCAGCCACGATATTCTCCGGATGTTCTACGTGCAGGCGGTGCGCTCGCTAGTCGACTATGGTGCAGTCACCCTGGCCCATGCTCATCCTCATGCCTCAAGCGCCTCAGCGTTGTACAAAATGCTGCGGCTCGGGTCATGCTGGGGCTCCGGGCTGACGAACACAGTGACTCTGAACAGAGAGGCCCAACTGCAGCCCCTAAGTGACAGGATCGCCCTTGTTGCTGCCAGGAGGTTGGCCAAATTTGTCCAGCTACCGGGCGGTGAGCGCCTGCTGAGAGACCTCCTTGACCGTCAGCGAGGCGACTTCGCAGGAGGCCGTGTCCGACTATGGTTGTGGTCGGCTGCGGAAGTGACACAGGAGCTCCTGCCCATGCCGCTCCTCGAGGACAAGGGATGCGACCGGCCAGTCGATGGGTACACCGTGCCACCGCCATGGGCACCAGAACCTGTCGTAATCCACCTTGCAAACCTGCCAGCCAGCAAGCGTCACTGTCCACAGCACGTGCTGCAGCGGTGGGCAGCTGCAAGCATTGCTGCAGCGGAGCATCCCGGGTGTGCAGTGTACTACACTGATGGATCAAGAGACCCCGAGGCCGGCCGCACGGGTTCCGGGATATATCACTCCTCCCTAACGGCCGGCTGGCGCCTCCCAGACCACTGCAGCATCCTACAGGCAGAACTCCACGCCATCCAGAGGGCCATCCAACATGCGCTCCTGGAACACCACCAACCTCCAGTCATCCACGTCGACTCCAGGGCGGCGATACAGGCCATCATGCATAGGGAGCCCAAGGATAACATCCGGCTCCTCACCGCCATCAGAAGAGACCTACATTCACTTGACGAGCAAGGCCGGCAAGCAACAATCAATTGGATACCAAGCCACATCGACCTTGCTGGGAATGATGCGGCGGATGGGGCGGCTAAGTCTGCCACACTTGCGGCCCAACCTGCGACTACAATTGCCATTAGCCGCAGGCAGGTGCACCTGGGGGCAGCTTCGGCAGCCAGACGCCCACTACCAGCACCAGGAGCATCTCGGAGCCGGCACTGGTATGACAGAGCGACACGTAGGGAAACCCCACCAAACATGAGGAAACTGAACAGGGAGCTGCAAGTCAGCGTCCACCGCCTGCGCCTCGGCTACCCTACTGCAAAGCGCCTCATCGAACGTATAAGTGAGGAGCTTTGCCGCCACTGCGACCGGATGGTTCCAAAGCCTCTAGTTCACTATATGCTTGACTGTCCTGCGACGACGGCCATCCGCCGCAGGCACTTCCCGATGGCACCTGGGGATCTAACCCGCGAGGACAAAGCAGCTCGGCTGGTTTACCTGGCCACCAATGATATGGAGACACTGCTCCCAGTCCTAGCCACCCACCCGCCCCCTCGATGACGACGCCGGAGAACCCCGACGGCGACCAAGACTACCCACTACAGCTATTCTTTCTCTCACTTCCTTCTTTCTTATCCCCCATCCTTCTTCTTCCTATGTAGGTAGAACCACAGCCTGAAGTACCAAGATCTGCTGATGAAGATGCGACGTCAGAAGACACTCCCCATCATGGGGAGCCACAGCGAAAAGAAAGAAGAAGATGACACCCTCTACCCAGGGGCCAATGCCGGGTCACCATTTGAGAAGACCCGGGCCAGATGTACCGGCGAACATACAACAACAACAACATATGCTGTACATAGGCGACTTCGCAGGAGGCCGTGTCCGACTATGGTTGTGGTCGGCTGCGGAAGTGACAGGCTCCTGCCCATGCCGCCTCGAGGACAAGGGATGCGACCGGCCAGTCGATGGGTACACCTCCAACCGCCAGGCACCAGAACCTGTCGTAATCCACCTTACAAACCTGCCAGCCAGCAGCGTCAGTCCACAGCACGTGCTGAGCGGTGGGCAGCTGAGCATTCGCGAGCGAGCATCCGGGTGTGAGTGTACTACACTAAGGATCAAGAGCATTCGAGGCCGGCCGCACGGGTTCCGGATATATCACTCCTCTCTAACGGTCGTGGCCTCCAGACCACTGCAGCACTAGCAGAACTCCACGCCATCCAGAGGGCCATCCAAATGCGCTCCTGAACACCACCAACCTCATCATCCACGCGATCAGGCGGCGACAGCCATCATGCATAGAGCCCAAGGATAAATCGGCTCTCACCGCCATCAGAAGAGATAATCACTTGACGAGCAGGGCCGGCAAGCAACAATCAATTGGATACCAAGCCACATCACCTTGCTGGGAATGATGGGCGGATGGCGGCTAAGTCCACACTATGCCCAATGGACTACAATTGCCATTAGCCGCAGGCAGGTGCACCTGGGGGCAGCTTCGGCAGCCAGACGCCCACTACCAGCACCGGGAGCATCTCGGAGCCGGCACTGGTATGACAGAGCGACACGTAGGAGCCCCCACCAAACATGAGGAAACTGAACAGGAGCTGCAAGTCAGCGTCCACCGCCTGCGCCTCGGCTACCCTACTGCAAAGCGCCTCATCGAACGCATGAGTGAGGAGCTTTGCCGCCACTGCGACCGGATGGTTCCAAAGCCTCTAGTTCACTATATGCTTGACTGTCCTGCGACGACGGCCATCCGCCGCAGGCACTTCCCGATGGCACCTGGGGATCTGACCCGCGAGGACAAAGCAGCTCGGCTGGTTTACCTGGCCACCCATGATTTGGAGACACTGCTCCCAGTCCTAGCCACCCACCCGCCCCCTCGATGACGACGCCGGAGAACCCCGACGACGACCAAGACTACCCACTACAGCTATTCTTTCTCTCACTTCCTTCTTTCTTATCCCCCATCCTTCTTCTGCCTATGTAGGTAGAACCACAGCCTGAAGTACCAAGATCTGCTGATGAAGATGCGACGTCAGAAGACACTCCCCATCATGGGGAGCCACAGCAAGAAAGAAAGAAGATGACACCCTCTACCCAGGGGGCCAATGCCGGGTCACCATTTGGAGAAGACCCGGGCCGGATGTACCGGCGAACATACAACAACAACAACATATGCTGTATTCATTTCAAGATTGATGGACTGATTACATCGACTCAAGGTTGAGGGACTGATTACCTCAAACTCCTCCTGTTCTTCATCATTCTGCTTTGTATGGACTGATGAAGCCACTGTGGGGCGAAACGTTTCCTCATTAAAGATACCCAAGTGTTGCACATGTGTCTAATTTATCAACAATACACGTAACGTTCACTCTCCACTGTCGTCCAATTTTTAGACACCATTTTCGAGTGTTTGAAGGTCCGAAACTGAGGATTTCGGAAGTTATCCGAGCCATTCTAGGATGCTGTGAATGCTGTCAACAGCTTTGGTCATGAAGCACGTGAACAATGTCATTTGTTAAAAGAATTTGGTCCCAGTTATCGTACACAAGTGTTGATTATAATTATTATTATTATTATCAAATCTACGCCTTAAACCTCCAAGGAGATACAGCTCTGCAACAAGTGTTGAAAATGTACAACTAACCGGATGAGGCGTTGTGAAGTCATGAGCGTAAGAAAATCGAAAAGTGGGAGGAAGGGAAAAAACAGAAAAATAAGTCAGGCAACATAATAATAATAATAATAATAATAATAATAATAATAATAATAATAATAATAATAATAATAATAATAATAATAATAATAATAATAATAATAATAAATAATAATAATAATAATAATAATAATAATAATAATAATAATAATAATAATATTTAAAAAATAATAAAACTTTTCCTATTACCAGTGATATCGGAGATAGACTTGTCATGCTCTCTCTCTCTCTCTCTCTCTCTCTCTCTCTCTCTCTCTCTCTCTCTCTTACATTCTATCAGCATGACGCTGTGACCTTTAATGAATAGCTACCCGCTGGGCCTGAAAATTGTTTATCAATTGGAGTCGGGCAGCCGGCCGTCTACTCTCGCTTAACTGTATTTGGTTAACTTGTCTCTGATTTCACTGTTTACCTGTGACCTGACCAAGAGACAGGTGGGAGACAGGGTAAACAGACAGAGAGAGACACTGGACAAGAACGAACAATGAGACATACTTATTGAAGCAGAAGGCAGATGATAGACTTACGGATGGACAGGGTAGGGGGGGGGTTACGAAGTCAAGTAAATGGACAGATATGACGGAGAAAAATATAGACAGGAGAGACGGACAAGGAGGAGGATAAAGATAGACAGGCAAGCAAAGAAGGGAGGAGGGGGTGATTGACTAGCAGGTGTACAGGTATTGAGGGACAACCTGATTGACAGGGATGACGGAGAAGCAGACACGAGCAAGGGCGGGCAGACAAGTGAAATGGACAGGCAAACATGACGGACACTCTGGCGGACATGTAGGTTGATAAACAGACATGCCGACTGACACACCGCACTGCTCCTCTCTCACAGCTCGGGATTCTCAGGTCACAATAAGAGGTGTTTCCAGGTGACAGTAAAGGAATTTTCGGGTCACAATAAAGGGTTTTCAGGTCACAAAAAGGAGTTTCCACCTCATGATAAGGGGTCCACGTCACAAAAAGATGCCAGATCACACTAAAGAGTTTCTAGGTCACAAAAAGGGGTTTACAGGTTATAATAAGGGGGTGACGAATGAGACATTTGTGCAGCATCTGGGAATCTTTATTCTGGAAACTTTCCCCACAAGGGGTTTCTTCGGTCCAATGCAGAGAAAGTTGAAGATGTGCAGGAGTTGTTTAAGGTAATCAGTCCCTTTGCCTAGAGTCGATGTGTTCAGTCCATGGACTTTGGTCAAGATTACTGGACTGAACACATCGACTCCAGGCCGAGGGACTGATTACCTCAAACTCCTCCTCATCTTCCACTTTCTCTATATTGGACTGAAGAAGCCACGTGGCACAAGTGTCTCATTTATTAGCTTGTCGGTTTTCTAAACTATGTGTCTGGGTCACAAAGAGAAGTTGCCAGGTCACAATAAGAGGTTATCAGGTCACAAAAGGGTTTTCCTGGTTACAGCAAAGGGTTCCAGATCACAAAAAGGGGTTTCCAAGTCGCAATAAAGCATTTCCAGGTCACAATACGGGATTTTCTAGTCTCCCTGTAGTATTTCCAGGTTACGTTAAGGATTCCAGGACACATTAAGTGGGTTCCAGGTTCACGCTAGAGGGATCCCGGATTCAGCTATGGGGGTTCCCAGGTCAATCTATGGGTTTCCTAGGTCACGTTAAGGAATCACAACTTACGTTATAGATACACCAGGTTTTCCAGGTCGCAATAGAAGGGGATCAAAAGTCACTCTATGTGATTCCATGTCACAACAAAGGGTTTTCAGGTAACGTTAGGTAGCACTGAAGACCTCCAGGGGGCTTTCAGATCACGCTAGTAATCAAGGTTTCCAGTACACACTTAGGGGTTCCAAGGTCATGCACTGGGATTTCCAGGCCACGCTGAAGGAGTTCCATTTCTCGCTAGCAGTTTCCAGTTCACGCTCTGGAGTTTTCAGGCCACAGAAAGGGGATTCTAGATCTTGCTGAGTACTTTCAGGTGACGCTAAAGAATTATTCAGGTCACACTAAGAAATTCCCAAGTAACGCTAGGAGTTATCCCAGATCACTATAGTGGGTTTCTGGCCACTCTGAGGGGTTCTCAGTTCACATTAGAGGGTTATAAGGTCATGTTATGACCTTACAACCCTCTAAGGTTCCCAGGACGCAGTACGATGATTTCAGGTCACACTACTAGACGATTCCAAGATCAAGCTTGGGTGGATCTCCAGGTCATAATACTAAGTGGTTCTAGGTCACGCTGACGGAGATTCAAGGGCACGCAGTGGGGTTTCAAAGGTCACATAACACGGGTCAACAACCAAAATGCTTCAGAGACCAGAGTAGCAATTTCCAACTAATATTAGGTCACTGATAATGAATATCATGGTTAAAATTGTTTGTTAGCTCTACTTTTCAATATTCACCTACGTGTCAGAACAGGTTCCAACAGGCTTGCGGCAGTGTGTTTCTTACCACACTCACAGTCTCACTGACCTTCATTATTGTTCCAGCAGTCATACAAGGTGGTTGTGCTGTGCAAGTTTATATTTTGAAGTGATGGAAGCTCTTGGCATCGACTACGAACCCAATCACTGGAAGCTGCTCATAGATTCATCTAAAACGAGTGTGAAAGTTGTCTTGCTGCATAACGGCAATAGTAAACCATCAGTTCCTGTGGGCTATGTACCACATATGAAAGAAACTTATGAGAATATATAGCATATGTTGCAATGCATGAAATATGATGAACATCAATGGCAGCTCTGTGGTGACTTAAAGGTTATTGTTCTTGTGATGGGCTTGCAGGGCGGATACACCAAGTACTGCTGCTTTCTATGTGAATGGGACAGCTGTGCAAGAGGTTCCCACTACATCAGGAGAGACTGGCCACCTCGTCAATCATTGGAGTCTGGGATGAAAAATGTTCAACATCCACATCTCATTGAACCAAACAAAATTTTGCTACCACCACTACACATAAAACTGCGGCTCATGAAAAACTTTGTAAAAACTATGGACAAATCCGGTCAGGGATTCAAGTATTTAACATCAAAATTTCCCTCACTGAGCGACGCTAAGATAAGAGAGGGAGTCTTCAATGGTCCTCAGATTCGAGAGCTTCTTAAAGATGGTGACTTTGAATCAGACCTTCATGGGGAGGAGAAAGCTGCTTGGGAAGCATTCAAGTTAGTGGCGAAGGGATTTCTGGGAAACAGAAGGAAAGGCAACTATGAAGAATTGGTGAAAAACCTCATCAAGGCTTACAAGAACATGGGACGTAACATGACACTTAAAATCCACTTTTTGGACTCATATTTAGACTTTTTTCCAGTGAACTGTTGGGCAGTTAGTGACGAACATGGTGAAAGGTTTCACCAAGATATTTCAACCTTGGAAGTATGGTACCAGGGCAAATGGGGCACAAGAATGCTTGCAGACTATTGCTGGACATTGGCAAGAGATGATTCTTCAGCCTACTATAAGCGTCAAGCAAAAAGTTAAGGTATAATAAAATAATCAAATATTACATGTCTCGTATCTTTAAACCAATAGCCAATAAGCATTTTTCAAGGTGACATTTGCATTCAGGACATGAAAATACATAATAATTAACTAATCTCATTTAAGAGGCATACAACTTTTTAAAAATTGTTGACCAGTGAATCAACTTTGACAAACAGGTCACCTTAACAAGGGCTCATAACAAACACTGCTTCCGTGAGCAGCTGCGCCCTTAACGAAGTCACTGACGCGGATGATCCGTGATTGTGAAGCAGTGAGATATGACCCTCAACACACACACACACACACACACACACAGTATATTACAAATACACTAATACAAAACACAGGTATTAATAATCTGTGCAAACATTTCTGTAATGTATAATAAAAATGGATTTATACGGTTTTCTTCAAACCAAGAATATAACATGGAATAATAAAGAATGGTTTAGTGGAAGGTGTTGGAGAACTATAAAAAACAATGGGATTGGAATCAATATAGAAAACGAAACGTATCAGAGATTCAAGGAGGCTATAAATGGATTTACAAATGCAACGAGAGAGGAAGAAAGAAACTTTGTGAAGAAAATAGTAGACAAAAGCAAGTAAGAACGAAGTTTGGAAAATACATAGAATAAATGAAGACGTCAGAGTTACTGAAGTAGAGGAGAAAATGGGTGAGGTGTTCAATAGAAAGTTTCAGTGTGTTTACAAAAAAACATTTTTTATGTAGGACATTTTATTCCCAAACAGACAGCTGAAATAGAAGATTTTATAATAATTAAAGAGTTAGTAAAGAAATTGATACTAGATACTAGATATAATTATTATTATTATTATTATTATTATTATTATTATTATTATTATTATTATTATTATTATTATTATTATTATTATTATCATCATCATCATTGGGGAAAGCTGTATCCATAGGAATTATACAGCGCCTGTGGGGGAAAGATGGAAGGCATTTAGGGTTAATTCAGGGAATTAGAGCACAGATAAAATTCCTTAGATCAAGAGCCCTTCACCAGTTTATATATATCAAATCTGTTAAGTTATTATGAAAGGGTTACGAATTCCTGGCCAGATATGTGTATTCGAGTGCTAAATCCACTACCTAGCCGCGTGGATCAGCAAACTGTGTGGATCAGAAAGCCGAGTGGATGACCAAGCCACTTGGGTTACCAAGCCGCGTGGATGACCAAGCCACGTGAGTTACCAAGCTTCGTGGATGACCAAGCCACGTGAGTTACCAAGCTACGTGGATGACCAAGCTACATGATGCCCAAGCCACGTAATATCTATGCCAATTGTTGTTCAAGGCTTATGTCTAAGCCACATGGCTAAGAGGGTTGTCACATCCTGTATGATGTGCCCTCCCCGACACATCCCCACACTTCCTCAGTTCTCATATCAGTGCGTTGTCTAGGTAACTGAAGCGTTTGATGTTCTCTGCCTCACGACGTCTGCCTGACGTCACCTCATGACGTCTGCCTGACGCCACCTCATGACGTCAAACCATGGCATCACGTACTATGTCCTATTACAACGTCACCTCATGACGTCACCTCGCGACCCCATGACGTCTGCCCATACGAAGTCACCCAACAGCATCACCGCAAGACATCACGCCAGTGTTGATTTGCAACTTAAAGTGTTTTTCAATAATATCCAGAACGAATGAGAAAAGAAATGCTGAAAGTGTTGAGTACCGTAAAGTCGCGTGTCAATTCCTCTCCATAAGTGTTCCATTTCCATTGTTCTCACATGTTTTTAAATGTGTTAATGTTAATTTTGCACAGAAAAGTATCATTTGTTAGTGCAATCAATGTTTTAATCATGTTAATTTATGTTGATAAATTAGACACATGTCCAACACATGGGTATCTTTATTGTGGGAACGTTTCGCCACACAGTGGCTTCATCAGTCCAATACAAAGAAGAATGGTAAAGATTAGGAGTTTGAGGTAATTAGTCCCTCTTCGTATTGGACTGATACCCAAGTGTTGCACATGTGTCTAATTTATCAACTTGTGGGTTCTCTGAACCATTCATCTGCATATATCCTCATGTTCAGTGCGGGTGTGATAGTTTTCGTATGTGTTTCACAGTGTGGACTGTGCCTACACCAGTGTAACACATCCCTCAATGTCACATGTCACTTCCTGACGTGGCCATTTGCCGACTGACTCCAGTCAGTCCTGGCGTCATACACATGAGTCGTCTGAGCCCTCACTGACGTCACATACCCTGAGTCGTCCCTGCCTACGACTCTCATATACGCTGAGTCGTGCCTTCCTACAACTCCCACCCACGCAGAGTCGTTCTCTGGCAGTAATCGGTTACCGGCGTCGCCGCTGAAGGAGTCTTCACCTCAGTCGTCCTTACGACTCACCCTCTCGCTGTGCTGCGTTAGTTCCCTTCACTTTCAAACTCACAATCACCAATTCTCAAAATAACACACATTCACAATCATAAACACAAAAAAAATCACTGATAATCGAACACATTTATGGTACTTTATATAACATACTATATGTCAGTCCTATTTTCGAGTACGCGGCACCATCATAGAACCCAGGCATCGATAAAGCATGCTAAGAAACTGGACAAAGTGCAGAGACATAGAACTTGGCTAGTTCTAGAGCTGAGAGGAAATAACAATGAGGAGAGACTAAGGTAACTGATCCTGACGACATTAGAGGAAAAAAGTACCAGCGGGAGAGATAATAAAAATGTACAAAATAAGCAGAGGACATGATAGGGTAGATAATGATAGACGGTTTGAAAGGTTGTAAAAAGGTTCACAAGGACACATTGCACATCACACAAATAATTATAACCCGTACATGGGAGATCGAAACTTATAACTACGTTTCAGTCCGATTTGGACCTTTAACCACTCCCACAGGATACATTGGACACATTGGATGTTAAAAGGAACGTGTTATAGGGATGTCAGGAAGTGTTGGAGGAAGGTTCCATACATAGTTTTATAAGTAGGTATGACAGGGACCCCGAGGCTAGGAGGAAGAGAGTCTGATCAGCTGCAAGATAAGATCAGTGAGACGAACCGAGACTCGACCCTTGCAACTAAAACTCAACCCTTGCAGTTAAGACTCGACCATTACAACTAAGACTCCAACCTTGCAACTAAGACTCCAACCTTGCAACTAAGACTCCATCCTTGCAACTAAGACTCCATTCTTGCAACTAAGACTCCATCCTTGCAACTAAGACTCCAACCTTGCAACTAAGACTCGACCCAGGTAAATACACGCTCACACATACATACACTCACAATAACTAACGCTCACAAGTCAAGCACTCAGAATCATTCTTCACAAAAAAAAATTTAACTAGATGGTCAATACTCTTATCAGGAAGGATAGATAAATTAACATATACAAAAATATTATATTAACAGTAATTTACACAACACACAATACCATTACATAAAAAAACAGTATATATTTACCAGGTACTCAACATTAGGCCACATTAATATTTCAATCAAAACCCATACGGGTCATTAGGCCACGGATGAATACAATATTAATGGCGCCTGTAGATCTCCATTCCTTGCCGATTTCCAGGGAGGCGGTAAATATATTATAACCATTTCTGATATTTCCACTAATCGCCCGGGCCCACACACAAAACACCTCCCTGGGCCCGCATGAACATAAAACAAACCCAGACATAAATTATGGCCTGAACCTTGCAATAAACACCACAACTTACACAGAATAACTTCATCACACCTCGTTCAGTACCTCCTACCAAGACACTGTTAAACTAGTGACGCTATGCCACATATAAGAACATAAGAACATAAGAAAGGAGGAACACTGCAACAGGCCTACTGGCCCATACTTGGCAAGTCCATATCAAAACCAATCCACCAACAAAAATATTTGTGCAACCCATCCCCATCGCCATCCAAGCAAGAAGCCCCGACAACACCCCTCCCCCCCCAACAACTGTGCAAGTCCCGTTCAAATCCAACCCCTCTCACTCACAACCCCTCTCACTCACAACCCCTCTCACTCACAACGCCTCTCACTCACAAGAACACAGAAAAAAGGAACACTGCATCAAGCCAACTGATCCACACTAGGCAAAACCCAAAACCAATCCCACAAACAAAAACTCCTATCCAACCCACCTACTCCATCCATGGAATATGCTTTGATATTCAGGGCACTATAAAATAGGGTACTGAAGGAGCTGAAGCACCTGGTCCATCACCAGGGCACTGAATATGCCGAAGCACATGATCTATTACCAGGGCGTTGAAGGAGCTGAAGCACCTGGTCCATCACCAGGGCACTGAATAAGCCGAAGCACCTGGTCCATCACCAGGATACTGAGGGAGCCGAAGCACCTGGTCCATCACCAAGAGTCGGGAAATGATTGCTGAGTCATATGCCGGGTCATAGACACTTCCTTTTTCAAAACAATCCCCGTCCACTAACGCTTATGGAGCATTTTTCACTACACTTATATTAAACTATATATACACTTTTTTTTATTTTACAACAACGCAGAATCCTGTATAATAATCGCAAACACTCACACTCATTCACACACTCACACACAAACACACAGAATCACTCACACAATAGCACACACACACACACACACACACACACATACACACGGGTGGATAGAGACAGGATGTTCCAGAGATGGGACACAGAAACAAGGGGTCACAATTGGAAGTTGAAGACTCAGATGAATCAAAGGGATGTTAGGAAGTATTTTTTCAGCCATAGAGTAGTCAGGAGGTGGAATAGTGTAGCAAGTGATGTAGTGGAGGCAGAAACCATACATAACTTTAAGACGAGGTATAATAAAGCTCATGGAGTAGAGAGAGAAGGGACAAAGTAGCGATCAGTGAAGAGGCGGGGCCAGGAGCTGAGTCTCGACCCCTGCAACCACAATTAGGTGAGTACAATTAGGTGAGTACAATTAGGTGAGTACACACAAAACAACAACAACAAAAAACACAAGTATCGATGCAAATTTATATTTTAAAAATATCAGAGAGAGAGAGAGAGAGAGAGAGAGAGAGAGAGAGAGAGAGAGAGAGAGAGGAAGAGGGGGAGGGAGAGTAAAGGAAATACACGAAGAAGCCTTCAGACAAAAAAAAATTATATATATATATATGAAAGCACAAATTCAATATGCCTCGCTAGGCCCGGTCAATCCTTCTCGGGTTCGTTGAAATAATTGGCTGAGTGGCATCAGCTTACTGTATACAGGGTACAGGTGCTTCCCTGCTGTCCCTGCCAACACTCAATTAAGTTTGCCTTTGTCCTAACTTCCAGCATACCTAGCATTCATTAATTCTGTCATGTATACAGTTACACACACGCACACACACACACACACACACACACACACACACAGGAGGGTTAGGGAGACATGATAACGACATATAAAATTATGCGAGGAATAGATAAGGTGGACAGAGACAAGATGTTCCAGAGAGGGGACACAGAAACAAGGGGTCACAATTGCAAGTTGAAGACTCCTATGAGTCAAAGGGATGTTAGGAAGTATTTCTTCAGTCATAGAGTTGTCAGGAAGTGGAATAGCCTAGAGAGCGACGTAGTGGAGGCAGGAACCATACATAGTTTTAAGACTAGGTTTGATAAAGCTCATGGAGCAGGGAGAGAGAGGACCTAGTAGCAATCAGTGAAGAGGCGGGGCCAGGACCTATGACTCGACCCCTGCAACCACAAATAGGTGAGTACACACACACATACATACACACGCACACATTAATATAAACAATGCTAAACTGTTAATTATAATGACTGGTTCGTATGAAAAACAGTTTTTTTATGGATTAACAGTGCCATACCCAGGTAACAAATGGCTTGCCATGGTAATAAGAAGTGAAACACTGAAATGAACACATTTTTTCAAATTTTATGTAATAACAAAAATGGAGTAATAAAAAGAAATGGACATTATAATTTAAACGAAACGAGATATAGTATAAATGAAACTAAAAAAAACTTTCTAAGTTAGTGTTGTTTTTGACAGAAACTGCCCAGTGTGTAAAAAAAAAAAAGGAGGAGAGGAATCGGCAGTATTGGTAAAATAACTAGCAAAACAACGTAGAGAAAATTACGCCCTTTGCACGAATAATGTTGAGCCTCTAGTGGTAGAAATCCAAATTAATAACGAGAAAGTCATAGTAGTAAGGTCATAAAGCCCACAGTTTAACAAGACTTGGGAGAGAGAGAGACATTTCATAAAGAAAATGAGATACATAATGTAATAAGGGAACTATGGATAAAAAGTGACCATAATGATAAAAGTTTTTTTTGTAATCGAAACATTTAGTCCTAAATGAATATATATTGGGAAGCTTTTGTCGCTGAAATTATAAATTAAAGCGGAAACAGAATCTCTTATTGCAATGACCATTTTTATGCAGCAGCATGCAAATGGCGAGACATAAGTGAGAAAATGCAACACTTTTTTAAAACTAGACCAAATACTTGCCTTAAGACAAAATTGTAGTGACGTAAAATGGACTATAAGATTACATGGAACAAAAGAGTTTTCTAACATATGTGAAATCAAAGTTCGTCAGTTTATTCCGAATAGGATAACAAAGTTAAATAATGAATAATAGCTTAAATAAAGGTGCAGGAGAGCTAAGAAAGAGAAAGCAAAGAATTAGATCCAGGGAGCAACAAGTTTGTTTTTAAAGTTCTCTGGTCTCATCTTGCCGCATGCACTGGCCTACGGGGGAATTTAAAATGCCTAACAATTCGAGAAACGAGAGAAATTATTTACAGACATTATCTCGGAGCAGAGGAAGACTCACACTTGCACACATTGCATCAGAGTAAACAACAGTAGGCAAGTGGGCATTTCAACGACTTATGGGAGTCTCAAACTAGTCAGAAACAAAAGTATTGTAGAAATTTAAGGAAAAAGGAAGAAAGTTTATAAGGGAGATAGTAGATAAGAGAAGACAGAACCGAATGTTTTTCTTTAAGTTTCTATAAAAAAGTAAACTACACGTTGAAGATAAAATACAAAGAATCGTGGACAACAAAATCAATGCGTAAGTCACGAAATCAAATGTTTGAGTGTGTTAACAATAGAAGATATTATATATTTAGTGGATTTTCATCCCCTAAAAAGTAACTGAGAGGGAGGATACTGAAACAGCTAAAGAACAAGAAATTACTACTAAACAGTGACAAGTAAAAATATTAGAACCAAATAAAAAGCACCATGAGAATGACAAGAATGTGCAGAACTAATCGCACTATAAGAAGCTATGATGTAAAACAGTATTGAAAAAAATGGTCTCACTTTCTCAGAAAAAAAAACACAAATTATATTCTGGCAAAACTGAACATTTGGTTGACACAAATGAACAATTACGAACGTTATTTTTTTTTAGAAGGAAAACTGTAGAATTTAAAGATACAAATTAATACAAGCAAATCATAATGTATGGTATTTCCTAATGATACTAAGATAACTACTAAGGTAAGTAATACTAGAAACCAGTATGAATCTGCTGAACAATATAAATATTATGTCTATACATACATAGTTACTGTCTAGATAGTGAAGATGTGGGAATGAGTCTAATGTTTTACGGAAAATTTAAATAACTTTTTTATATATTATTAATGAATTAATTTGCATAAAATCTAGCGTTTTAATGAAAGTCACTTCATGTCTAATTGTCGCTTCTAACTGTGGAGAAGCAATAAGATATTCAATCAAAATTATTTTAATACTTTTAAAGTTGGTAGGATTAGACGTATGAGCCAACAAGACGTAACAATTGACACGTAATAGCGAACGATGTTTCGCTCTCGAAAGATCTCTTGTACGTGAAAGGTTGTAATAATAAAAGGTGTCCTTTTGTAACATATGCGTATTTTTCAAATCAGTTTTAAAGTTCCCTAAACAGATGTGTTAAAAAGCACTCAGGTTGCTTTTGCAGCTGTAATCAAAATGTTGCACACTTAAGAAATATATTTTGAAGGACTGTTACCTTACTTCAGGCTAGGACTGTTACCTTACTTCAGGCTAGGACTGTTACCTTACTTCAGGCTAGGACTGTTACCTTACTTCAGGCTAGGACTGTTACCTTACTTCAGGCTAGGACTGTTACCTTACTTCAGGCTAGGACTGTTACCTTACTTCAGGCTAGGACTGTTACCTTACTTCAGGCTAGGACTGTTACCTTACTTCAGAGACCTTATGAACTGTTACCTTACTTCAGGCTAGGACTGTTACCTTATTCAGGCTTAGGACTGTTACCTACTTCGGCTAGGGACTGTTACCTTACTTCAGGCTAGGACTGTTACCTTACTTCAGGCTAGGACTGTTACCTTACTTCAGGCTAGGACTGTTACCTTACTTCAGGCTAGGTATTTCAAATCACTGATCAAGAGGAAACTCTTTATTTCTGAACTGTTACTCACCTTTTCTTTTATTTCCCAAACGACCATTAAAAATCATGTTAAGGATTTTTTTATCAATAATTTGGGGTCAAAATCATGAGCCGACATGAGGTATGTTTATGTAGGTGGAGTAGCTGGAAAGGGCACAGTGCAGTCTGTTTCATTTACGTCATTCAGTGGCACGTAATTTACATTTATAAAATATACACGGTGTTTGTATTGACAATAATATCGCTGCCCGCATCTGCTAGATACAAAAACATGAGCCTCTTAGAATTCACTATCTATTTTATCAGCTTAATTTTTTTAAATTTTGCATTTTTATTACTAATGTAAGCTAATGTAAGCTTGTATAATTGTTTTACAATGTAATTTGGTGACATTTTTTCTGTGTAATCATGAATGTCTATTTGGCATACGCAAAATTTTATGCATATAAAACAATGGATCTCTATATCTTGTTATTATGCATTATTAACGATGTAAAGATTGTTTAGTGAGTGACTGACTACTGCTACTAGACTACTGCTGCTACTACTTTAGCTGTTCCTGCTGCCCATACTAGTACTATACCAAGCAACAAATGCTACTGCTACTAATATATCTGCTCCAGTTGTTACTGCTAATACTACTATTCCTAATACTGAAGCTACTACTATTGCTACTATTCCTACTGCATCCACTGCTACTAATATTTCCATTACAACAATAACTACTACTGCTAATATTACTACTGTCATTCCTAATACTACTGAACACAACAATGGTATACAATACCAACAAGTAGATAAATAAGACACATGTGTAACACCTAGGTATCTTTATTCCGAACCTTTTCACTTGCACAATCGGTTTCTTCAGTCGAATTCCTTGTCCAGACTGACCACCTCAATACTACTACTTCGAGGGTTAGCTGATTACATTGCCTTCTGCTGCCTCCTCTGTATTCGACTGAAGAAGCCTATTGTGTAGGTGAAACTGATGCACGTGTCTTAACTGCTACTACTGGAGTAGTAATGGATATGGTGGCATATCAACACGGCTTCGCAACCCATCTAAAAGTTGAAGAATAGTGTCAACTCAACATAGCTACACAACCTACCACCGGTCTTTCAGAAGAATAGACGACTGTCACTGATCAACATAACTAAATAACTCATTGCAGATCTGCAGGAGACGTGAGCGAAGTGACAACACAGCTACATAACCCATCACAAGTCTGCCTGGAGACTTGGGCTAGGTGACAGGTAAATACAGATCCATAACCCACCACAAGGCTGTCAGGAGACGTGAGCGGAGTGACATGTTAAGACAGTTAAATAACCCACCACAAGTCTGCCATGAGACGTGAGGGAGGTGACGCGTCAACACAGCCTAGATAATAATGGTTGTTGATTTATGTTTCAATGAAAATTCCGGTGGGGCTGGAGACAATATAATAGATAATCTGTTGTTGATATGATTATTCATATATAATATTAATAGATTTTACAAACTCGTTTTATTCACACGAGGAAATATATATAAAAAAATATATAAAACACAAAACACCGAATTTTTTTATTAAACAAATGATTCAGGGTTTGAAGTTTGAAAAAGAAAGAGAAGATCTGCCGTGTATTTAGGAGTTTCACAATGAATTTTTGGCTTCCAAAAAAAAAAGTGTATGGAAGATTACGCCTTCCATACGTCTGGAATTTCTTGCTCCATTTTTCATTAGCATGGCAGAAGTAAGATAAAGGAATGAAATATTTCCCAAAGTGCAGGAGTCACAAATGACTCGCAGTTAGGAGATGAAACTCATAACAACGTTTCGGTCCGTCCGTTCTCTCCTGAAGGTGCGGGTTACTTGTGAAATGTTCCAGCTACGGTATTGTTAATTTTTATTCTTTAAAATGTTGAGTATAAAAATCGAAATATACAGCACAGCAAACATTATGAATTTAACAATTCAGAGCTGATATGAAGAATGTTAAATCAAAATTTAATGAAGCTGGTAGTCAGGGTAGTCAAGAAAGCAGTGAATGACGTCTCTAATAGATACTCTCTGGAGAATAGTAATAATACAGTCAGTGAAATCCTACTTAAAAACAAGGAAATTTCATCCATATTTCACGCAACACAATTAGTAAAAGTTTTTAAAGTAAAACAAACTCTGACGCAAGAAATAAAGCGATGAGTATCTGCCACAGCTGCTGATACCTGAAATTGCTGGCTATGAGAGAAGTTTCCATCCTGCTTTTAGCAGACGGAGGATCAAGCTTTCATCTTTACCTGCGCTTAAAGAACTGGAGAAATTTATTGAGGCAGACTTGCATGTCATCTTAGTGTTGTTCATTTTACCTGAGTTATCCACTATCACTGAAGTTTGTCTTCTTTATAGGCTTCAGGAGACAAAAGAACTTGATGGTTTTCTAGTATTTTTGCCTTTCTGGTTTAACTCTTAGTAATAGTAAAATAATTTTGTCTTATAAACATTTCGTTGTCAGCGTTAGTTAGTGCATTGTTGCCTCTGCTTTGCCTCCTAGTTAGTGCTTTGTTGCCTCTGCTTTACCTCCTAGTTAGTGCTTTGTTGCCTCTGCTTTACCTCCTAGTTAGTGCTTTGCTGCCTCTGCTTTGCCTAATAGCATGAAGAGACACATTGCATCAATGGCATCCATGGGAAGAAATGACTTGTTTAGGGTTTGTTATGTCAGTAGTTTTTGATATTGTTATGTTTCTTACCAGGTCCTCATTATTTGTGAAGAGAAGGTCCAGTGTGTTCTCTAGACTCGTTGGCTCCACTATCTGCTGACTTAGGGTGTGTTTGTTGCAGAAATTCAGCAGCTCATTTGTGTGTGTTAAGCAGAGTGTTAATGTTGATATTTTTAAACACACACATGAAATACTGATATTTTAAATGTATTGATCAGCTTATTACTAACACAGGTGTAGTCTAGTGGCCTGCACACCTGGTTGTTGCAATATAACTAAAGTAGAAATTAGGAAAGAGCAAAAGACAAAGGTGAGTAAATACTTATATATATTTCCTTCACCAAACAGCATGTAAGGATATGTACAAGATTTACATGGGATTTGTACAGACAGGCAATTTTCAAGCCAATTAACACGTGATAACTGTCTTAGAACAGACTCGGAGGTAAGTCTGCCGATGTTGATTCAAGAATGCCTGACATTGCTTCACAACTTTGGCAGGCTTCTTTGTGATTGGCTGGGTTGAACCAAGGTGCTAGCATGACTAGGGAGCCCCGCTCGTTAAACCCTTACCATCTGGTTAGCTGGTCGGGAGGACATGCCTATATGAGTGTGTGACATACGCAGAATAAAATGCAACGTACTCTTAGCATGCCACACACCTCAATAAGGGAATGTGTTTACATTGGTAGGTAATTGCTTGTTAAACAAATTCGCTTGCTGTTTTCATTCTTAAGGGCATGAAACACATGTTTTCTCCAGCAGGAACGATCGCACGGGCGTCAGAAGGTGAGAGGGCATTGTTTAGTCTGCTCATCAGTACTGAATTCTGAGAAATCTCCACTCCTTTTTGAGTGCCTTTCCAGAATTATCTGTTAGAGTTGCGAAGAATTCCTACCCGTCATCCACTTGACAGAAGAAACAATGATGTTTACCAGCATCACTGTCACTAATCTTGTAAAAGGTCTTGAGGGGCATTGTAATGTTGCGTCTTTTATACGTGATTTTTTTATGTCCACTTTTTTCACTGTGTGGCTGCCTGTGGACATACCATATTGTATTCTATCTCTGGCTCGTTCTGTGTTCTTCATTTGTGGCTTTTGAATAACAAGTCCCATACCACTTAGTTTTCCTCTTAATCATGTTTTCTTCTGTGCATTTTTTAAGACGCTTTTGGACGTTATTGTGTTCTCCACTTTGTAGACTGGCTCTTCCACTACATAAACATTTTTTTAGATGATTCTGTCCATTGTTGTACTGTCTTCTTGACAGATAATGCATCTCTTCCATTCCACTTGGTCCTTTTACCAGCAGAAACTCAATTCAATGACTCTTGGGTCGTCAGTCATGGTAATACAGTAGTTCCTAATTTTCTGAAAAGAAACAATCACAACTAGAAATCAGCAAAGAAAGCATCAAAGAAAGCACCAATATTAAGTAATCATCTACAGGAAGGTATATATTTATGCGTACATCTGTCTTGTAACTGTGACATACTTTCGAAGCTTCACTAATACCTAGAAAAAAGTTAGGATCGATGTTATGAATCCATAAATTAGATGTTCAAATGTCAAAACAAATGTCAATGAAGCAGACACTTAGAAATTCCAATATGGCGGCCATGCGTAGTCTGAACGAAGTGAAAATATTGATTTTAGGAATCCTTATATAATGACCTTTCCTAAAAATGTTTAGGTTTGCAAATCCCTCCCCCCCAAAAAAACGACTAAAACACTTAATGAATCTGACATTTAAGTCCTAGATAACAAATTTAGTGACTCGAAATATGTAGATGAGTTTCATAAAAGTGAAAGTTTTTCCTCCTTATGCTGGTAAATGTGACGAAGGTTTGATCTCTTCAAAGAAAATATATTTTCTTTAATATTAGTAAAATAGTAGCAGAAATTATTGCTTTTATTATGGAATTAATAATTAAGAATGCAGTTTTAATTAAGAACATTAAATGAAGATTTAAGAGTAGGTGTCAATAAATAATCAGTCTATTTTGTGTGGGATTTTAATATTGGTACATTCACAGGTCTTTCACAGGATAATCTATCAGATTTTATAACAAACGTTTTTCACTGTGTTGATGTTGACTCACCAGAAGCGCCTAATATATTTTGCAAATGGCTTGAACATGCTAGTCGGAAAAAAACTGCAATTTATTCATATCACATATACGATCTTGCTGAATCTGATCACTTACCTGAATATGTGCATCCTTCCTGAGCAAGTGGAAATACAGTGGTACCCCGGTTTTCGTCAATAATTCTTTCCAGAATGCTGTTCGAGTGCCGTTACTGAACGAATTTGTTCCCATAATGACAAATGTAAATTAGATTAGTCCGTTTCAGACCCCAAAAATACACTTACAAAAATACACTTACGTAATTGTTCGAGTTGGGAGCTGTACGAAATCCTGGGTACCACTGAAATTTAGACACATGTGCAACATCTGGGTATCTTTATTGTTGACGTTTCGCCAACCAGTGGCTTTATCAATACAAATTCAAGGACAAAATTTGAAGTCAGTAGAACTATATACAAAATATGAGGTAATCAGTCCCTCAGCCTTGGAATTGGTATGAGGAGCACCGAAGTCGTGAAGATTTTGGAGCACAGGCAACAAGGGTGGCGTTTATATACTGGCGTCAGGTGATAAGGGTTGGGTAGCAGACGAAGGCGAGATTCCCCAGTGGAAGTAGGTCATACCCAAGGCACGGGTTAGTGGTACTAGTAGTAATAGTAGTAGTAGTAGTAGTAATAGTAGTAGTAGTAGTAGTAGTAGTAGTAGTAGTAGTAGTAGTAATAGTAGTATATAAATGCCAGCCTACTTGCCTGTGCTCCAGAATCATCACGACTACGGTGCTCTTCACACCAACTCCGAGGGTCTGATTACCTCATCTTTTGTATATAGTTCTACTGTCTTCAAATTATGTCCTATAATTTGTATTGATAAAGCCACTGGATGGCGAAACGTCTACAATAAAGACACCCAGATGTTGCACATGTGTCTAAATATTTCAACTTGTCAGTATTGTATACCGTTCATGTACACTTTTCAACGTATCCGAATAAAATGGATAAATTTGAACATCTTTTTGTCTAAATCTGAATTGATGGTGTATAAAACATTTTTCTTATTAGGAAATTTTTAAATCTTATAAATAAATGCAGCTCATTGACGCACCTCACTGACGCATCTCACTTATGCATCTCACTGACGCACCTCACGGACGCATCTCACTGACGCACCTCACTGACGCACCTCACTGAGTTGCAATAAAAAAAACATAAGACCGAAACTGAATCGATGTATGATTGTCTCGTTAATGCAATTAAGGATAATTCCTAAAGTTTTATGAAGAAATTCAGAACAAATAACTAGCTTAAAGTTATTCCAAGTTGAAACAGGAATGTTAAATATCTTCGCTGTCAGTCAGAATGAATCATTCAAATGGGAAACACATAATAAACACCAGCTGCCACCTAACTGCGACAGTAATGTTTACTGTACACTGGTTTATGCGGATGACCTACTCATTGTCATAGTAAATTTTGCCCATCTGGAAACTAAGACTGGTGCTGGTACACCTGTATGATGAACATTATACATACATCTGGAAACTAAGACTGGTGCTGGGACACCTGTATGATGAACATTATACATACATCTGGAAACTATGACTGGTGCTGGTACACCTGTATGATGAACATTATACGTACATCTGGAAACTAAGACTGGTGCTGGTACACCTGTATCATGAACATTATACATACATCTGGAAACTAAGACTGGTGCTGGTACACCTGTATGATGAACATTATACGTACATCTGGAAACTAAGACTGGTGCTGGGACACCTGTATGATGAACATTATACATACATCTGGAAACTAAGACTGGTGCTGGGACACCTGTATGATGAACATTATACATACATCTGGAAACTAAGACTGGTGCTGGAACACCTGTATGATGAACATTATACATACATCTGGAAACTAAGACTGGTGCTGGGACACCTGTATGATGAACATTATACGTACATCTGGAAACTAAGACTGGTGCTGGGACATCTGTATGATGAACATTATACGTACATCTGGAAACTAAGACGGGTGCTGGGACACCTGTATGATGAACATTATACGTACATCTGGAAACTAAGACTGGTGCTGGTGTGGAGGATGGGCTCCTACGATAACGTGGACTGTATGTTACTTATCTTCTTGATGAATCCAAGATGTCGCAGCCGCTACCAACACCTTCTCAGGGGATCCATCTATGGCCTCAATCTCCACAGGGCTGTAAGGTAAACATCAAGGGATTATAATTATTGCCCCAAAGGAGCGTATGTCCATATTTCAGTCTTAGATGGACTGAAAGGCGTTTTACTCACTGTTTTGGACTTAAAAGTCCACGCATAACCGCCGTCCCTAGGTAAAAATTTAATGTTCTTGAATACAAGAACTGCGCAGTCCCCTGTTTTGACCAGAACATCAAATTCTTACCTTGCTCGTGTAACTTTGAGCGATGGTGTTGGCTCCACCATATACGGCGGAAATGCTGTCTTGATTGTAGAATGCCGCTGAAGAATCACCGTCTTGTTTCGATGGAGTTCACTTGCGATTGTCTCTACGTTTCTCTTTTTGCAGTCTGAAGCTGCGCACACTTCTGAAGATACTGCAATGTTGATATTATTCACTAAACGCGCTGGAACAGAGTTCTTATCTTATTTCCCGACGTTAGTGGAGATTAAATTATATATAGGACGCGAACGAGTAATGTCTATGTTGATTTACGTCGCCTCGCGCCGCATGACCACTAGAGTCGTATGACCCGTTCTTGCGGTGGTCAAATTCAATCTGACTGCTCGTGCTGCTCTTTTGCAGTCTCGTGCAGCCATGTGGTGCCACGAGGTGCCTCGTGGTGCTGTGGTCAGCACAATTCTTGACACACTGTTGACAGTACATCTGGCTTGAATTAAATTGTTTATGCAGCCAGACGCGCCTCCTCTGGCCCTTTCCTAAAGGTGGAAAGGGTGAGGGCCCTTACCAAGGGTAGTAAGGGCGCATACCCCCCTCCTTTGGAGAATTTTCTCCACACTGGGGGGCAGCGAGAAATTCACTGAAAGTGAACTACTCATCGCTTAACATTAATTTGATTTTCTCACTCGCCATCACTGCTGCTTGTCTTTTCTGAACAGCTTCAGTCTGTGTGGTTTCTGGAGAATCACTAATTTTATTTTTGTTTTCAACACTGTGTAATTCTAACGGCACTAATTTATCTATTGTACGCTTATTCACTACACTTTTGCTCAAAACATCAACTGTCCTGATGATTCCATTTGTCTCTCACACCGCTATCTCTCACACCACTGTCTCTCACAGTCAGCATTTGCCAGACTTGCCTCCAGCTGGTTGAAGCATGGTGCTGTCTCTCTCAGGCTTCTGTCTAGCCTTGATCACCATGTGGTACACTTATATTCAGCTCCTGTACATAGCGTACATAAGTGTACATATCTGTATATAAACATTTGGTGAAGGAAATACAAGTTAAATAATATATGGTCACAATTTTTCCAAGAGGCCAATGGGACCTCGGACCATCATTGTTAATAATCACTATGTCACCAGGTCTTAAGGACTTATAATTTTCTGGAACACCAGCTCCATAGAAATGTTCTCTCAATGAGGTGAGATAGTCTTCTCGCCAAATTTTCTCCCAGCGTTCAATCACTTTATTAAAGTGTTTGAATTTACGTCTGAGTTGTTCAGGTTCGAAATAAGTAGGATCCTCTATGATTTCTTTATCATTCATGTGAGGAACAGGTTCGAGCCTTCTACCATGTAGTAAATGAGATGGACTTAACACTTCTAAATTGTCCAGATCATCGGTAACATACGTTAAAGGTCTGTTGTTGACTCTATTTTCTATTTCAGTTACGACTGTACGAAATTCTTCTAAGTCGATTCTCTGACGATGAAGAGTCTTCCTTAAACAACGTTTTACAATGCCTATCATTCTTTCGTAAAATCCGCCGTGCCATGGGGATTTAGGAGGGATGAATCTTCAACGACAATTGCGTTGATTCAGCATCTGTTGTACTTCAGGCTGCTCAAAAATCTTGTTTATGTAAGCAGCACCAGCAACAAAATTCGTTGCATTGTCTGATATCATCAGCCTGGGACATGCCCTTCTGGCTGCAAACCTTCTAAATAATTTGATAAAGGTTTCAGCAGACATATCAGTAGCTACTTCTAGATGTACTGCTCTAGTCGTAGCACAGGTGAACAAACAGATGTACACCTTAACAGGAACTTTGTCAACTGTTTTAGTTAAAATTATTGGTCCAGTGTAATCTACACCTGTCACCTCAAATGGAGTGAAATGACATACTCTTTCAGAAGGGTATGGAGGTGGACCTGGATACTGACATACTCTCATATCATAATGACGACAAGTAATACAGTCTCTTATTTGTTTCTTCACACTTTGTCGACCTTGAGGTATCCAGTAGGATTGACGTATATGACAAAGAGTGTCAGCTACACCACCATGTAACACGTTACTGTGGGCATTCTGAATAATCAGTCTTGTTAGCCAATGATTCTTGGGGATCAATACTGGATGTATTGTTTCCTTAGGTAGTGAAGAATTATGAATTCTTCCTCGACATCTTATAATTTTTTCTGAGTCGAGATAAAGTCCTAAAGAATTAATCATATCAGGTTTCTTTGGTGATTTATCCTGAGTTTCCAGAAATCTATACTCTGTAGAGAAAACATCTTTCTGTATTAACTTTATTCAGTATTTAATGGGTTCTAGTAATTCATAATTAGGTTTTATAACTTTAATGAATTTAAAGACAAGAGCTGTAACTCTTAAGAGTTTACCCAAAGATGAGTATTTAGATCCATCAATGACTATTTCTTTTGTGTCTGCAGTGTTTAAACAGATTATTTCTGCTGTGTTCAAACAGACTGTTTCTTCTGGCATAATGTAAGCCTTTTGCTGTGGCCAGTTATTTTCATTAGAGAGCCAGTTAGGTCCGTGGAGCCATAATTTATTATCCACAAAGTTCTTGAGTGGGACACCACGTGACAACATGTCAGCTGAATTCTCTTGTGTAGAGACGTGGAGAAAGACATAGTCTCTATGCATCTCTCTTATTTCTGCTACTCTATTCTGTACATAGACCAACTTACTCTTATTATTTCTTAACCACTGGAGAACTGCTTCATTGTCACTCCAGATCACAGTTTTTTCAATAGTGAGATGATCAAGTACTTTGTTGAGATAGACAGCTAATTTTGTACCTACATAGAGTGCTGTCAGTTCCAATTGTGGTACTGTTCTGACCTTCAAGGGTGCAACCCTGGCCTTTGAAGTAATTAAAGTACTTCCTTCAGCATTACTCATGTAAGCTACAGCGCCATAACCTCTGGTTGACGCATCACAGAATACATGTAATGTGTACTTGTTTCCCTCTTGACCTATTTGTCTGGGAAATTTAATTTGATGAAGTTGTTTAAACTCCTTGGATATTTCATCCCATTCTTGACTCATTTCTTGAGGCAAGTTCTCATCCCAACCTATTTTGAGCTTCCATGTATCTTGCACAAGCATTTTACCTTTTATGGTAATTGGTGAGACGAGTCCTAGAGGATCAAAACATTGTGATACCTCTGACAGTAAACTACGTTTAGTAAGTGTACTGCTTGATTTATTGGTTATCCTTTTGAGACTCAAAGTGTCTTCCTGTGTATTCCAATTAAGTCCAAGCATGTTGTTGCATTCAGGAATTTCAGCTTCAGGGAAATCTTCTTTGATAAGTTCCCTTAAATGATTTGAATTAGTATTCCACATCCTTAGAGGCATATTTGCTTCTTTCATCTCCTTGTTAGCTTCTCTGTATAAGGATTTCAAACCCTCCTCTTTATTCACAGTACCTTGAAGATTGTCCACATAGAAACTTTTCTTTAAGATTTCTTTGAAGGGACTTTCAGATTTCTTCAAATGTGTATTAAGAGTAGCTTCTAGTAAGAATGGAGAGGATGTTGCACCAAATAATACTGACTTGAAACGATAAGTTTTCACAGGACTTTGAGGATCATGTGGATTTTCTGGCCACAAGAATCGAGTATAATCTCTATCTATTTCTTGTAGTCCTACTCTTAAGAAAGCTTTGGAAATATCAGCCGTGTAGGCATATGGATTTGTGCGAAATTTCATAAGCACGTCTCCAAGTTTCTCAGTTAGTGAGGGTCCAGTCATCAGACAGTCATTAAGGCTTGCTACATCTTTATTTGCACGTGCGCTGCAATTGTATACAACACGTAGTGGAGTGGTTTCAGAATTTTTCCTAAACTCCGTGGTGCGGTAGATAATGAGCATCTTTCTTCAACTTATCTTCGACTATTTCCTCAATGAATTTATTGTCTAACTGTTCTTGTATGATATTATCATAGACAGTCAGCAGCTCTGGATTCTTCCTGAGCTCATGTATTTGTGCTTTCATTTGTCCGAAAGCCATGCGATAATTGCTAGGTAGATGTGGTGGATTTAATTTCCATGGTAACCTAACCCAATACTGTCCATCTTCATATTTGACAGTGTCCAAATATTGGTTATAAGTCTCAGACTCCTGTGGGCTTGGTTTATTTACATCTATACCTATCGCATCTAAATCCCACAATTTATCAACTGGTTCATTCATTTCTTCCAGTAATGATAATTTTTGTTGTGGTACATGATCAGCAGTTATTCTTGTAACTAGTACATTTTCTACTGAATCAATTTCAGCTTCTTTCCCGCTTTGAGAGGGAATTGGACCACATATCATATGGCCTCCAGCTGTTTTCAGCAAGTGAACATCATGTTTACTTACTATATTTTCCACAAAACAGTGATAGTAATCACTTCCAATGATTAAATCAATTGGACTAATTGTGTCCGTCTGTATGTCAGGACAGGCTAACTTGACCTTGGCTGCCTTCAGTGCTGCAACTGTATCTCTTATTCCCCGGATCTGCACTGACTTAGGCAAATCATCGACTACCACAGCTTCTACTGTCTTTTTCCTGTTTCCTAGACCAACAGTGAATCTGGCTAGGTCATATTTCTGCTTACCAGAACTTTGAAAAATCCAGCTATTTCTAACTGTATTTTGGCATGGGGTTGCTTATTCAGTTTTTGCAACACTGTTCGTCTTATAAAAGACCTTTGTGAGCCTTGATCAAATAGTGTTAGCACATTGGTTTTGTGTAATTTATGTGATAACTCTACTCGAGCTATTGGGAGAGCAGTCGATTTAGACTTATCTCTCACATTTAATGCTGCTGTTTGTTGACTTCCTGACTCTGTGGAAGTCGGTTGTTCAGCATAAGTGCTTGGGCATAATGCTGTATGATGCATTCCCTTGCATTTAAAACACTTCTTCAGTGAGCATTTACCTCCCTTGTGTTCACCTAAACACTTAATGCACCTTTTCAGCTGTTGAGCACGTTGTTTCCGTGCCTCCATTGTTGTGTATTGAATGCAATACTGTGCCCAATGTGTTCCATCACAAAGTACACATTTTGGAGTACGTTTATGTGTGACAGTCTGTTTACTGTCTGTTGTGTTCACAGCTTGATAAGTGCCTACATGGGATTTCCCATTATGTGGTTTAGTGGGAGTAGGTACACTCTTTTTGTACTGAGTTTAAGGTTTATTATCCACAACAGGATTGGTGGATTTCTCATCTTGTCTCGTTGCTTGCATGCATGAGACTATTGTTTGTAAACCCTTGCTAATTTCTTCACAAGTGAAATAGCGTTTATTGAACATAATATTTAAACGTTCAATGGTTTGTGTTGACAGTTTATCTTGTATAATACCACTGATAAACCAATCACATTGCCTTAGATCATATTTAACTCCTAGAGTTCTGAGACTATTGTCTAATGTGATTCTAAATGACTGTAAGTCTGAAAGACAATGTTTGGGTGGTTTCAAGCTTGATATTAAGACTGCATGTCTAACTCTGGCTTTGTCAGCATCAAGATAATTATCTGCTAAGACACGTAAAGCTAGAGCCTTTGACCACCGGAAATGATTTAATCAGTTCATAGGGTTCACCTTTCACGAGATACCTGAGATAATTGAACTTAGCAATCTCATCTATGTCAGTACGTGAATTCACTAAAGAATTAAACCCACTAATGAACTCTTCATAATCATTACCTTCAAAAATAGGCATAGCCAATTTGGGAAGAGTTGGTAAACTAACACCAGGTGTGGCAGGTGTGTGGACAGGTGTGGAGACAGGTGTCTGCTGACCACTGGCTGTAGGTCTCTGTGACAAAGTTTTGCGGCAGATAGCCTGTATTCCTGTCCACCTTAATTGTTGTCCACTAAAAGCATCCAAGACACTTTTAATTTCTTCCTCTGTCGGATTGGAATCTAGAAATTCCTTTTCGTATATCTCGTAGCCTGAATTAATGATTTCCAGACGTTTATCAAATAATTGAGATTTAATTTCCAACTGATCATAGTCTATATTTGTGTCTTGGGTTAAACCTATACAGACTGAAATTAATTGCTCCAATTGAGTAATTTTCGTCTGTAACGTGTTGAATTTTGTGGTTAATGACGACATTTTGCTAGTATAATGACTAACAGCACACTTAGAGTGTTTAAAAACTCCAGCTGAGTTTGTTTTGACTGCGTCAGCACACTACTGACCCACTAACCGTGTCTCTCAAGGTCAGTGACCTTGAGGTGCAGAGTACATATGGACGAAACAACACGAAGGTTTGTTTATGTCCTGAATTGCTGTCTCAGCTAAACTGAGTCTCAGCACTGACGTCACTTCACACATGAAAATATTACTGTATACACATTACACATATATTCAATGTTTATATACATACATATGTCACTGTTACAATGTTAATTAATATGAAAGTTTAAACTTAATATCACTTCCTATATTATATAAGAGACAAACATAATACACAGTTTCTTCTCTTAATTTGTGTCTATAAACATTATAAACACTGTGTGTATATATAAACTGTTTATACTATACACATTCACAGACCAGCTATGTGCCAGTCAATCTGCTTCTCGCTGAGTTAGGCAAAAATTGAAGTGTTGCTCCCGCGTGGGTGAGTGGGGGAGTGGCCCCCCAGAAGTACTGTCCCCCAACCATGGGTGACCCGACTACCGTTTTCTTCCTGGGTGTCGGGTGAGCGCCTGCCGGCTCGCGTTTTCTATACCTCGCGAGAGCTTCCCATACTCTTTGATTGAGAGTAGGGACCCATATATTCTGGTTTCTTTTGTAAAAACAATAGTTTTACAGCTTTTCTCGAAGGACCTTGGATCGTAGACATTTATACACTGGAGTATAAATCTTTGGACCACCATGTGGCCACTTTCCTGGTTCGAATACGATCAACGTTCGATTCGTAATGACCAAACTTCCGGTTCGTAATGAACAAACCTCCGGTTCGTAAGGACCAATATGTGGAGGATGGGCTCCTACGATAACGTGGACTGTATGTTACTTATCTTCTTGATGAATCCAAGATGTCGCAGCCGCCACCAACACCTTCTCAGGGGATCCATCTATGGCCTCAATCTCCACAGGGCTGTAAGGTAAACATCAAGGGATTATAATTATTGCCCCAAAGGAGCGTATGTCCATATTTCAGTCTTAGATGGACTGAAAGGCGTTTTACTCACTGTTTTGGACTTAAAAGTCCACGCATAACCGCCGTCCCTAGGTAAAAATTTAATGTTCTTGAATACAAGAACTGCGCAGTCCCCTGTTTTGACCAGAACATCAAATTCTTACCTTGCTCGTGTAACTTTGAGCGATGGTGTTGGCTCCACCATATACGGCGGAAATGCTGTCTTGATTGTAGAATGCCGCTGAAGAATCACCGTCTTGTTTCGATGGAGTTCACTTGCGATTGTCTCTACGTTTCTCCTTTTTGCAGTCTGAAGCTGCGCACACTTCTGAAGATACTGCAATGTTGATATTATTCACTAAACGCGCTGGAACAGAGTTCTTATCTTATTTCCCGACGTTAGTGGAGATTAAATTATATATAGGACGCGAACGAGTAATGTCTATGTTGATTTACGTCGCCTCGCGCCGCATGACCACTAGAGTCGTATGACCCGTTCTTGCGGTGGCCAAATTCAATCTGACTGCTCGTGCTGCTCTTTTGCAGTCTCGTGCAGCCATGTGGTGCCACGAGGTGCCTCGTGGTGCTGTGGTCAGCACAATTCTTGACACACTGTTGACAGTACATCTGGCTTGAATTAAATTGTTTATGCAGCCAGACGCGCCTCCTCTGGCCCTTTCCTAAAGGTGGAAAGGGTGAGGGCCCTTACCAAGGGTAGTAAGGGCGCATACCCCCCTCCTTTGGAGAATTTTCTACACAGCTGGGACACCTGTATGATGAACATTATACATACATCTGGAAACTAAGACTGGTGCTGGGACACCTGTATGATGAACATTATACATACATCTGGAAACTAAGACTGGTGCTGGGACACCTGTATGATGAACATTATACATACATCTGGAAACTAAGACTGGTGCTGGGACATCTGTATGATGAACATTATACATACATCTGGAAACTAAGACTGGTGCTGGGACACCTGTATGATGAACATTATACGTATATCTGGAAACTAAGACTGGTGCTGGGACACCTGTATGATGAACATTATACGTACATCTGGAAACTAAGACTGGTGCTGGGACATCTGTATGATGAACATTATACATACATCTGAAAACTATGATGAAAAGTCTTGATAAGGCAAATGCAAAGTTAACATTTTTATATTAATACAATTAAGTTTAAATGAAGTTTAATAAGGGAAACATTATCCTAATGTTATAAATAATTAAAAGGGTTCACTGTGATTTTCAGATTGTTACAACGTAAATATTTGGGTCATTGTTGGCAAAATAATTTACTTGGTGAACAAGTTGTCAATATCAGACTAGTAAATTTTATGCAAAGTTTAATTATTTATTCATATATTTTAAAAATTATTATTAGACTAATTTTTATTCATTTTTAATATGTTCATTTTTTAATAGGTACATTTTAGCGTTGTGAAAGAAATAGAATCGAATTTTTGGAGGAAGAAAATAAAACAATTATCCACTTAAAGGAACCCTTTCAGGGATACCTAGAAAATAAGAAAATAAAACCCTTTCAGGGATACCTAAAAAATAAGAAAATAAAACCCTTTCAGGGCTACCTAAAAAATAAGAAAATAAAACCCTTTCAGGGATACCTAAAAAATAAGAAAATAAAACCCTTTCAGGGATACGAAAAAAATAAGAAAATAAAACCCTTTCAGTGATACGTAAAAATAAGAAAATAAAACCCTTTCAGGGATACATAAAAAATAAGAAAATAAAAACCTTTCAGGGATACCTAAAAATAAGAAACTAAATCCCTTTCAGGGATACCTAAAAAATAAGAAAATAAAACCCTTTCAGGGATACCTAAAAATAAGAAAATAAAACCCTTTCAGGGATACCTAAAAAGTAAAATAGTGGACCCGCCATTCGAACACTCCAAAACTCACCCTTTTATGTAAGTGTATTTTTTTAAATGCTTTTATAAGTGTATTTTTGGTACATGTAATTTATCCTTACATAAGTAATATATGTACTTATGGCATATGTCCGATTTTCAACTTATTGTCTACTGTTCCATTGATTAGATAAGATAAGATTTTGTTCGGATTTTTAACCCCAGAGGGTTAGTTACCCAGGATAACCCAAGAAAGTCAGTGCGTCATCGAGGACTGTCTGGTCTTATTTCCACTAGGGTCCTCAATCTTGTCCCCCAGGATGCGACCCACACCAGTCGACTAACACCCAGGTACCTATTTGCTGCTAGGTGAACAGGACAACAGGTGTAAGGAAACCTGTCGAAATGTTTCCACCCCGCCGGAAATCGAACCTAGGCAAATAACCTTAGTAGAAAATTTTGAAGAAAAGCTGAGTAAAAACCAACGATCCAGTTATTCATTTCTGGAAGTACACAAAGAATGTTATGATTTGATTTATATGTATATTGAAATTTATATTTTTATAAGCAACTATAATAGGAAATTGTGGATGGGATGGAGCCTCCACTATTGCATGTGGATGGGATGGAGCCTCCACTATTGCATGTGGATGGGATGGAGCCTCCACTATTGCATGTGGATGGATGGAGCCTCCACTATTGCATTGTCAGGGTTTTTATGCGGCTACCACGTTTTGTACTTGCAGCGCAATTGTTGACATTATACTTGCAACGCAATTGTTGGCATTATACTTGCAACGCAATTGTTGGCATTATACTTGCAACGCAATTGTTGGCATTATACTTGCAAAGCAATTGTTGGCATTATACTTGCAAAGCAATTGTTGACATTATACTTGTAACGCAATTGTTGACATGATACTTGCAACGTAATTGTTGGCATTATACTTGCAACGTAATTGTTGGCATTATACTTGCAACGCAATTGTTGGCATTATACTTGCAACGCAATTGTTGGCATTATACTTGCAAAGCAATTGTTGACATTATACTTGTAACGCAATTGTTGACATGATACTTGCAACGTAATTGTTGGCATTATACTTGCAACGCAAATGTTGGCATTATACTTGCAACGCAAATGTTGGCATTATACTTGCAACGCAATTGTTGACATTATACTTGGAACCCGAATGTTGGCATTTTCATGCAACGAAATTGTAGACACTGTACATGTAATAGAGAAAAATTATATAAAATACGGACACAATGAAAAAAAAGAGACACCAATGTAGTATAATGCGATTCTTTATGAATTACATTTCGCCCACATAATGGGGCTTTATCAAGTCATAACCAGATAAACCTGGAGAAGAAAGGTAAGTCAATATATAGACATATGTGCAATATAGACATAAGTTCAATATAGACATATGTTCAAGCCACTGTGGGGCGAAACGTTTCAACAGTAAAGATACCAAAGTGTTGTATTTGTGTCTAATTTATCAACTTGTCTATTCTCTTAACCATTTTTCTAGACGTTAGGTGTATTGAAAATAAAATCTTGAGCAGCTCTTAATTTAGAGATATTGCACCAATACATGAATGAGGTGAATAGCAGCACTGCAGAAGGCCCACTGGCACACTCCTCACTCATATATTTGTCCGGACAGTATTGAAAGACGTTTAAGGTTTTATCTTTAACACTCTTAACCAAACTCTCCACCAATTCCCATCTCAATTTCATGTCATTACAGTTTACACTGATGTTTCTGAAGCCTCTGAAGATGTCGGGTTTGCAGCGGTTTTTCCGAACAGTTAAACGATATCATTTACTAGACTCAACTAGCATTTTCACAGCTAAGGTGTTTGCAGTTCTCTTGGATGTTATCGTACTGCATTCCTGCCTATCAAAACATTCATAGTGGTTTCAGATTCCTTTAGTGCTTTATAGGTTATCCAAATATCTGATTCTCCTCTTGACATCGTTCTTCGTATACAACTTCGGTTGCGGCGCATTTTTAGTAAGCATTTAGTAAACATTGTTTTCTGCTGGGTCCCTGAACATGTGGATGTTTGAGGCTGATTCTGCTGAGCGATCAGCTGTTCATAACCTCAATTCATATAGGGGCATTCCATTCTCAGACTATTTTGCTGTGATCTCTAGACAACTTCGTAACCGTTGGCAATACCGGTGGCCTGAATTGGTCATCAATGAACTGTATTTTGTCAAATCTTGTTTGGGTTTCTGGTCATTCTCTTATCGTCCCACCTGTGTGTCGGAAACACACGTCTAACTCCCGGGTATCTCATGGAGATACCCGGTTTACCAATCTATAACACTGGTCTGCATGATTTTTTTTATTGACTCTATGGTATCTTTTTCGGTATATATATGGAAAATAGTGATTCATTGCGTGTTTTATTCATCTCTATAACATCAGGTTGTCAAGTTATACAGAAATGTTACTTTTCTCTTTTTGAATAACGTAAGTAAATGAGAAAGTGGTATATTACCAATTAAAATGGTTACCTTATATTGAATTAAATGTTAAATCTAATATATTTTTCTTTATTTTCAAATTATTAATATGTCTAGAGACTGCATAAATTCACCAGACATATTTTGCTATGTCTGCGGGCAATTCACCCTTCAGATTCCCGGAGCAACATTACTCCTTTATTGAAGCGCTGCTACTTTGCTTATTTTGGCTGCAAACTTGTAGACCAGGACACACCATTTGCAACACACAAAGCTTGCAAGAGTTGCATCAGTAAGCTCCAAATGTGGTCAGTTGGAAAATTTAAATGTATGCCCTTTGGAGTACCAATGGTATGGCGGGAGCAGATGAACCACCATGACGACTGCTACTTTTGTATGACTAAAGTAGCTGGATTCAACAAGAAGACTAAAGATCGCATAATATACCCAAATATTCCTTCAGCAATAAGGCTGTTCCACACTCTGAAGATATTCCTGTACCTGTGCCACCTGAGACATGGCAAATTTCATCAGAGTCTGATACCAGTGATTCTAAGGAGATGGAAGTAGACTATGAACCACCAACAAATGACGATCCCAAACCCTTCAACCAAGTTGAGCTCAATGACTTGATGAAAGACCTTAACCTTCCAAAAGAAAGTGCACAGTTACTTGGCTCTAGACTGAAGGAACACAGACGTCTAGCTCCTGGAACAACATTCGTTTGGTACCGTCATCGTGAAGCGGAATTCACTCTGTTTTTTGATAAAGAGGAATCTTTAGTTTTCTGTTCAAATATTTCTGGCCTTATTGAACACATAGGGATGTCATACAAAGCAGATGAATGGAGACTCTTTATTGATTCTTCTAAAAGAAGTTTAAAGGCTGTACTTCTCTACAGTGGCAACACAACTGTATCTGTGCCAATTGGCCATAGTGTCCAAATGTCAGAAACTTACGCAAATATGAAGACACTAATATCTGCAATCAAGTACCAGAATCACAATGTTCTCATTTGTGATGATTTAAAAGTTATTGCTCTCCTACTAGGTCTTCAAGGCGGATACACCAAGTATCCCTGTTTTCTGAGTCTTTGGGATAGTAGGGCAGACAGCCAGCACTATGAACAAAAAGACTGGCCACCAAGAACCAGCTTCTTACCAGGAAATCACAACGTGAAAACTGTGTCACTAGTTGACCCCAAGAAAATTCTACTGCCACCACTCCACATCAAATTAGGGCTTATGACAAATTTTGTGAAGGTCTTGAACAAGAAAGGAACTGCTTTCAAGTACCTGGAGTCAGAGTTTCCTCGTATAAGTGAAGGCAAGCTAAAGGCAGGAATCTTTGTTGACCCTCAGATTCGAAAATTGAAGAAGGACAAGCATTTTGATGAAGCATTAGCAGGTGTCGAGGTGAATGCCTGGTATTCATTCAAGCAGATTGTCCACAACTTCCTGGGAAACAGGCGCTCCCCCGAATATGAAAAAAATGATCCAAGACCTAATTTCAAGTTTCCAACAACTTGGGTCTAGAATGAGTGTGAAGATGCACTTTTTGCCCTCAGATCTTGACTATTTTCCCAACAATTGTGGGGACTACAGTGAGGAACAAGGAAAGCGGTTCCATCAGGATATTTGCACCATGGAAACTCGATACCAGGGCAAATGGAATGTCAGCATGATGGCGGATTACTGCTGGTCATTGAAACGTAATGGTCTCGATGCACAGCATCATTAATTTGCATTTTATTCAAAATCCTTACGTGATTAAGCAAAATGGTTTAGATATTTACAATCAGCAGCCCAAGAATATGTAGGATCGCAACCATGAATAAAAATAAAAATTAAAAACATTCCAAATGCAGACCAGTGTAATCGAATGTCTTGTCTATCAGCGGGCACGCAGAATTACTTCCGACGTTGTCACCCTCTGACACACCTACTTTATCTGGCCTCCTCGCTGACAGCCCCACCTTTGACGCAGACTCCCTCTTTGACCTTTTATCAGCAATTGTTTTAGTATACCAAATTTGATTATATTTTATCTACAGGACTGGTCTCTCATCTTCACATATTTCATCTTAAACACATCCCATCCTGCAGCGCATCATAACCCTTGTGAGTCTAGCGCTTAGCTTTGAATATAATAATAATAAAAATAATGATAATAATAATTATAATAACAAGAGCAACAACAACAACAACAATAATAATAATAATAATAATATAAAAAATAATAATAAAAATAACATCAATAATAATAATAATAATAATAATAATAATAATAATATAAACAATAATAATGAAAATAACATCAATAATAATAATAATAATAATAATAATAATAATAATATTTATAATAATAATAATAATAATAAAAATAATAATAATAATAATAATAATAATCAAACGCTTCACCTCATTACGCTGCCTGCATGAAAATCCTTTCTCCTTCTCCAGATTTAACTGTCTATGACATGATAAAGCTCACTGTGTGAACGAAATGTCGTCAATAAAAGATTGCATTACACTGCTGTAGTGCTTTTTTTTCATTGCACTTGCAAGGCTAGTATTAATATTACGTATGCAGGGCAAACATTCTATTATTCATACAACCGAATGTTGAGCTTTTACACGCAACACAAACCTGGTGACTGTGCATTTAACATAAATGTTGAGATCATACAGGCAGTGGTAATGTTGAGATCATACAGTCAGTGTTAATGTTGAGATCATACAGTCAGTGTTAATGTTGAGATCATACAGTCAGTGTTAATGTTGAGATCAAACATGCAGTGTTAATGTTGAGATCATACAGGCAGTGTTAATGTTGAGATCATACAGTCAGTGTTAATGTTGAGATCATACAGTCAGTGTTAATGTTGAGATCATACATGCAGTGTTAATGTTGAGATCATACAGGCAGTGTTAATGTTGGGATCATACAGGCAGTGTTAATGTTGAGATCAAACATGCAGTGTTAATGTTGAGATCATACAGTCAGTGTTAATGTTGAGATCATACAGGCAGTGTTAATGTTGAGATCATACAGTCAGTGTTAATGTTGAAATCATTTAGTCAATGTTAATGCTGAGATCATACAGTCAGTGTTAATGTTGAAATCATTTAGTCAATGTTAATGCTGAGATCATACAAGAAAAGTTAATGCTAAGATCATGCATCAAGATAAATGCTTCAAAAAACAATTTGAATCTTAGAAAAAATCTAGCATCAGAGTTTATAGCAGTGAACACACAATCAACTTTAAGGGGCTAAAGGGATATACACAGTGTTAATGTTGAGATCAAACATGCAGTGTTAATGTTGAGATCATACAGGCAGTGTTAATGTTGAGATCATACAGTCAGTGTTAATGTTGAGATCATACAGTCAGTGTTAATGTTGAGATCATACAGTCAGTGTTAATGTTGAGATCATACAGTCAGTGTTAATGTTGATATCATACAGGCAGTGTTAATGTTGAGATCATACAGGCAGTGTTAATGTTGGGATCATACAGGCAGTGTTAATGTTGAGATCAAACATGCAGTGTTAATGTTGAGATCATACAGTCAGTGTTAATGTTGAGATCATACAGGCAGTGTTAATGTTGAGATCATACAGTCAGTGTTAATGTTGAAATCATTTAGTCAATGTTAATGCTGAGATCATACAGTCAGTGTTAATGTTGAAATCATTTAGTCAATGTTAATGCTGAGATCATACAAGAAAAGTTAATGCTAAGATCATGCATGCAAGACAAATGCTTCCAAAAAAACAAAATTCTGAATCTTAAAAAAAAAAATCTAGTCATCAACGAAGTATTATAGCAGTGCAACACAAAAATCAACATTTACACAGAAATGAAGCGATTCCAGGGTTAAAACATGCCACATTTTTTTGGCTGCTTTCAGCCTGGACCAGTTGACTTTTGCTGGAAATTTATTTCGCAAACGGATTGTGTTTCAGTGATTTCAGCGTTGAGCTGAAGGGGGCTTACAGCAGTTTTATTTTAGCCTTGTAGCTGACAGATTAATCTGCGCTATTAGCTGATGAATCCATAAGTGCTGTTGTGGATTCAGTCAATTCCTCTGAGGTAAGGGACACGTCTTGCTATTTAATTTTATTTAGCCTTGCAAGAGATTTATTCAATGCAAATTGTTTTATTTTCATTGCAGGATACTTGGTGATAATTGCCAGGCCTCAGATCAGGCTTCCCTTGACAGAGTGACTAACCCATGCATGTTTAGCGCTAATATGTAAATGTCAGAAGAATGTTAGTTTGACGGTTTTGCGTCAGTCAGAAAGTTATGGATGAATAAAAAGTCACAATGCCGTAACTGGACAAAAATCATAAATAGTTCACACAGAGACAGAGGAAATTAGACGATTTTTCGGTCCGTGGTGAACCATCATCAAGTGACAACTGAGTGAGAAAAAAACTAAGAATGTAAGATGGGTGTTGAGGAAGTAGGGGAAAGGAAGAAGAAGTAGTAGTAGTCGCTGTTGTAGCAGTAGTTGTTGTTGTAGTAGTACTTATAGTAGTAATACTGTTGAAATTGTAGAAACAGCAGTAGCTATATTAGTATAGTTGTAGCAGTAGTAGTAGTGATGATGGTAGTGTGGAGGTGGTGGTAGTAGTAGTGATGGTGGTAGTAGTAGTGATGGTGGTAGTAGTAGTGATGGTGGTAGTAGCAGTAGTAGTAGTAGTGACAGTGATGTTAGTAGCAGTAGTAGTAGAAGTGATAGTGATGTTAGTAGCAGTAGTTGTAGTAGTAGTAGTAGTAGTAGTAGTAGTAGTAGTGATTGTGATGTTAGTAGCAGTAGTAGTAGTAGTGATAGTGATGTTAGTAGCAGTAGTAGTAGTAGTAGTGATAGTGATGTTAGTAGCAGTAGTAGTAGAAGTTATAGTGATGGTAGTAGTAGTAGTAGTAGTAGTGATAGTGATGGTAGTAGCAGTAGTAGTAGTGATAGTGATGGTAGTAGCAGTATTATTAGTGATAGTGACGATAGTAGCAGTAGTAGTAGTAACAGTGTGGGTACATAACATCTCATGGGGATGAAGACGGTAATTCCAGGCTCTAACACACGTCCACTATTCGCTATAAAAAAATAGAAAAGAGGAGCATTGTAATAATCCTAATGACCCATGTTGAGAAAGAGAGAAGAGACAATTAAGGAGAAAGTCAGAGGACGGGAAGTCGAAGGAAATACAAAGACAGGTCAAGAGAATTCTAGGTGAGAAGGCAAAGGTCAGGTCAGGTCACGAGTTTTTTCATCATTAGATTATTTGACAATGTAATTAGACACGAAGACACCCTTCGAAGCCAGATCTATACTAAGATTCATGGTTAATATTTTATGCATAAGAGTTGATTCAGCACGAAGGTGGCTATTAAGTTCAGATGCAACTAACTTGATATTTTATTGTAACTTATCAAAGCTCCTGGAGAGCGAAACGATGCGGCAATAAAATGTCACATTAGTTGCATCTGTGTCCATCTACCCAACATTTTGTCGTTAATTCTACCAAGAAGGTGTCCGTAAAAGCTAGATGATGAATAGATAATCTTATCAGAGAATCAGTTTATATTGTTCCAATAATTTCTATCATAACAGATCTGGTATTTCAGGAATCCTTTCCATTTCCTACCCATCTTGCCGTCCTGTCTTCTCGAATACCTTGTTGAAACTGGCCGTAGTGTTCCTGATAGAGGTAAAAGAAGTAATTTGCCTTTCTGTCACTAGCAACACTTTTCTGTGAAGTTAGTGACACTAATCTTACTATAAATTTCTTCTCTGCAACTTATCTACCTTCGTTCGGGGCTTCACAAACGCCATCTTGATGGATCAGTTCATGTATACAACGCTGTTAACGTCAATATTTTTCTCTATTTTGTTTCACTACATAACTGTGTTGTCAGTACAATTTAAAATACTTTTTTTTTTTTCCATTTCCTTCGAATTTCCAATTTTCTGATTTTCTATATGATTGTTTTTTCTTTGTTAGTGATACAACTAATACTACCACTTCCACAACTACTACCACCAATACTACTACTACTACTACTGCCACCATTACTACTACTCTGCTGCTACTACAATAACTATTACTACTGCAAACTCTGTTATTACTACTACTACTACTGCTATCATACTACTACCAATACTATTACTACTGCTATCACACTACTTCAACTAAGATTACTACTTCCACCATCACGACCAAAACTACTACTACTACCACTACTACTTTTTTACCATTACTACTACTACTTCCATCACCAACACTAATACTACTATTGCAAACTCTGATCTTACTACTATTACTAATACTACTACCTCTACTACTATTACTATAACATTTACTACTACTTTTATTCAATTTCTACTAGTACTACTGTTACCACTACTACTAGTAGTAGTACTATTACTACTACCACTACTACCACAACAATATTAGGTTGTGATGGTAGACGTAGCTAATGTTGCAGATATGGTACTGATTGGTAGTCTTATTAGTGTTCCCAAACTTATGACTACCTGGAGACTGCCTCTGGAGTTTATAACAGTCGGTGATTGCAAAAACCGTCTTTGTTACAGTCACGACTCTGCACGGACGACTTATCATTGATGGTACTTGGCTGTAACTGTACCTTGTAGGAACGGCGTTGACGTTGATTACCCATAATGTTACTCTCTGAATCACATGGAGAATTCTTCCCTAAGCATCCTTATCACCAGAGTACCGTCAGGTGGAAGGTTGAACTTTATGTGCTCTCTCTGATAGGAATTTGTTAGTCTCGAATATGTTTGCTAAAAATAACAAAAAAGACACTGGAACAATACACACACAATCCGCACATAGAAGAGAGGAGCTTACCACGACGTTCACAATGTGACTTTGTAAATGGTCCAAGTCGGACCGAAACGTCGTCGTAAGCTCCTCTCTTCTATGTGCGGGTTGTGTGTGTATGTTTGCCAATTTAGCATTCTCAGTCACAGATGTTAAGTCACTATCTTCTAGAGATACACGAACATGTGGACTGAAAATTATCAAGCAAACTCTTCTGCACAAGATCATCAAAGTTTATGACACCTGCTGCCTAGCATTACTTGGTAAAGATGTTGGATTACTCTCTGGCGAACTCCATATATGACTTCCCAGGATGACGCTTGTAAGAGCTTAAACTCGCGTCTATATTTCGCCAGTGTACGCTGTTATGCATTGAGAAGTGTATATTTAACAACGGTGAAATTCACAATAAGTATCACCTAGTGTTCAATCGGCTACTGCGAAGCTCGTGTCTAATTCTCAAATAATTCAAGTTAATTCTCAGGTTTGGCTTACGAAAAATATGGTAGTAACGAGACAGGTTTTTGTTCATTGAAACATTCATCACAGGTAAAATCAGTGTTCCCAAACTTACCACCTACCTGGAGACTGCCTCTGGAATATAAAGCTTTCGGTGACAGAATAAACCGAATTTCTGGCATTAACGACTCTTCACGGGCTCTGACGTCTTACCATTGATGGCACTTGGCTACGACTCCTTGGCAAAAGCACATTGCTCCTTAGACTGTTCTAGAGTAAATTTAGCTAATTCGAGCACAAGAGAAGCAGACCCACCACTCTCCTCAACAGGCGGATTACCAAACAAACGATCAAGGGTATGGTTACCACCATTACAAGCGAGGAAGCGGAGTGGGGAGCAATGATTAACTCGCCCTCCCAGAGCATTAGAAACCACAGACGGAGACACAGAAACCAGAGTGAAGGAATCAGACGTTAGCTTGATGTTTAGGAATTCACGAAGCATCACGGCGGTTAAATGACAATAATATTAAATGCCAATAGAACAAGCAATACCCCAAAAAAATCTGTGCAGAGATAGTCTAGGCAGAGCATGCAATGTATATGTCAACAAATATATGATTCGTGCTGGTGTTATTATCCAAACACAAAGCAGCAATAAAGCAATGTAACCATCAACGTGAACCAGCAATAAAGCAGTACAATAAAATGCTTCAGTGTAGAGTCAACAGAGCAGTGTAAAGAATGAGGATTGAAGTATATACACCAGATGTTATCTTTTTTGAATAACTGTACATTCCCACTACAGAACTTATTTAAAGTGTGTGTATATATATATATATATATATATATATATATATATATATATATATATATATATATATATATATATATATATATATATATATATATCTGTATAATCCTAGTAGGTTTAAAGCTTTTTTATTATAATAATAATAATAATATGATTTTAACAAATACCTTAATATAATACGAATGAGTCCTGCCATGAGAGAGGGAATATGGAAACTATTATTTGTTAGAGCTTCCAGACAGCCAGACAGAGGACAACATACTCTTGTATGATGTAAACCAGTTTAAGACTTGTGAGGAACTGAAGGTCCAGGGCGGTCCCTGGATGCAAGGGAGCCTACCCTGGGGCCCTCCTCCTCACCCTGACCGGTAGACTTCCAACACAATTGGCAGTTACCCGGTATGAGAATGGGGTACTCACCCACACAGTTGTTAAACTGCCATGCTTTAAGCTCCTCTGAAACCTCGACAAATATACAAATAAAATTTTCATCTGATACCTGTTTTCATTCATTATATGGTGTTAGGCGGTGTCCAGCTGAACGCTATTAAAGCACCAGGTAGAATATTGCATAAAAGAAGTCCATAAATGGCTTAAGCTACTTAATCCCATGATTAAGCTGCTTAATTCCATGACTGTACGCTGATATTTATTTATCCAAGAGAGGAAATTCCAGCTGCTCTAAGCTACATCAATCACCAGCTAAGAGATATATCAGCCTGGGGAAACCGATGGCAAGTAACATTTGCACCTGAGGAAACACAAAAGATGATAGACTCTAGGCACCATGATGGTAATGCCAGAGCAGAAGTAAGTATAAATGGGAGAGTGTTGGTACCTGTGGAAGAAGTTGATATCCTTGGAGTGAAATTTGACACCAAACCAACCATGATGAACTACGTTGTAAATCTTGGCAACAAGGCAGCCAAGAAACTTACAGCACTTCGACGTATCTCGCATCTGCTCTACAGTAGGAGCTGCAAGATTCTGTATGAGGCACAAGTGCACTCACACCTTGAGTATGCTCCACTTTCTTGGTTTGCCTGCCCGTTCCTCCCATCTCATATGCGACTGCTTGACAGAGTAGAGAACAGAGCAAGACGTCTCATCTCTTGCCTGGATCCATCCTGGATACATCTGTCGTTTCAGCAGAGCCTTCAACACAGGAAGGATGTGAGCGGCCTTACTGTTATGTACAAGACCAACATTGTCAAAGTACCACACTTGGCTCCACTCCGAGGACAGCGAGAAGCGAGGTTCTATACCACAAGACGGGCAGCAAGCAGCAACTTCATTCTGGCTGTAACCTTCTCCAGAACATCACTTCATCTGAGATCATTTACTCCCAGGATGACTCGAGTCTGGAACACGTTCGTACAGCATAATGATGTCATTAAAGTTAGGAATCCATAACTTGTCAATAGCTTGTCAATAAAGTTAGGGATCACTAATCTAATCTTGTCAAACCTTGTGTAAAAAAAAAAAAAAAAAAAAAACATGCACTTAAGGCATTTTATCCTCTTACGTGATATGGAGACTTGTGTTGTGCATGCCAGTCGAGGTGAGGTGTACCTATACTCTGGATGAACTGACTTAACTAACTAGAGTTTTCATGGATACAAGTTTTGACTGCTCACCCATATACCTCGAATATGTTAGGATCTATCAGTAGTAGTAGAGTAAAAGGCGCCATAGACAACTCCAGAAAGGAAGAGGACAAAGTATGACAATGGTGTTTGGTGTCTATAGTAGATAGTGCAGTCGTGCAGAACCAATCGATGGCACCAGGAGTCCAGGGACGGATGAGTAGTGGCACAACATTGATGAAAAAAAATATTGATCTAGTATAATATGAAGCCGATTTGCAACATCTGGGTATCATGTAGACGTTTCACAATCCAGTAACTTTATGAATAAATTGTACGTAATTTATTGACAAAGCCACTGGATGGCGAAACGTCTACAGGTAAAGATACCCAGATGTTCCGAATGTGTCTGATTCACCATCTTGTCGGTACTGAATAATGTCAAGCCAACTGAAACGAGGAAGTCACATGGGCATAGAGGAGTGCACGATACCAGCTGTGCGGGTTGTGGTCAATGTGAAACTCTAGGGCATATTATTCTGACGTGTCCAAGGACACATGGCGTATGGTCGACTCTATTGCTAAAGATTTGCTGCTTAAGAAGTACGCATTAATTAAAGAACCAACGATACCTACCGCTGAGGGACTGCGCAAACCGGATCGAATTATTTATAAGCTGATAACGAAAACGATAACCAAAAATCAACCTTTATCTGCGAGGCAGCCATTGGAGAGAACAACATCGCAGCCCATATCTCCTGAGGGAAGTCAACCTAGGTGCTGTCATAATCTGATGGTGAGGTATTGTGCCTCCGGGATCCTACAGTATTTTGCGTAATGCCCCGGGTCTAAGTTTAGCAGAGTTTGCCTTACATGTGGTCCAGGTCACGGAAGGCTCAGTAATCAGCTGGTGGATGTATAATAGGTTGGGGAATGGAACCCAGCTGACCTATATTAAGGAATGATGTACCGAATACAATGCCAAAAGGACCAAGAATTAGACACATGTGCAACAACTGGGTACTATATAGTTCTACAGTCTTCAAATTATATCTTTGTATTTATTGATTAAGCCACTGGGTGGCGAAACGTCAATAAATAAAGATACCCAGATGTTGCTAAGAATATGGTGAGCCGTCCAGAAGCGGTTGGAAAGGCCACCCATAATATCCAAGGCTAAAAGTTGAAAAAAATATGCAGGATTGTGTTTACGTGTGATGCAGATCGCATATAATAATATACTTTACGTTCATCACACACGAATGGATATAAATGCGTTGAGAAAATTTCAACGAAGGATAACGAAGTTGATCCTATATATCAAAAATCTTTCCTACGAGGAAAGATTGAGAGCACTGAATTTGTGCTCATTGGAAAGGCGTAGAATTATGGGGATTTGACTGAAATGTACAAATGGGAAATAAAAATAAATAAAGGGGATATAAATAACGTGCTGAAAATATCTAATCAAGACAGGGCTCGCAACAATGGGATTATATTGGACAAATTTAGGTTTAGGAAGGATGTAGGAAAGCACTGGTTTGGCAATAGAGTTGTGGATGAGTGGAAAAATGGAACTGCTGTGTAGCGTCATTGAAGCGAGAACTATTGTATGTACCTATTAGTTGAATAGGTACGTACTTTAGTGGATGTATGAGGATGGGTGTGAGCTGGACATGTCTGGTGTAGACCAGTGCTTCTTCCCTGATATTTCTTATGTAAATCATTATGATCCACATCCAGCTAAGAACAGCTAGGAAATACAGTTCCCGATAAGGGGGAAGTGACTACGTGTACATAAGAGTAACATTGAGGGAAATAAGTAATTCTGTCTGACTTTTTTGGAGTATCCTAGATAATTTACAATATATAAGGAAAAATGCGCTTATGTGAATGTGTAAACTTAATTATTTACCTGACTATAAGGATGCAGATACGCAAGTAGGATGGACGGCATACGAGATGTATGTAGTGCATAGAAAAACACGTAGAGATGTATGTAGTGCATAGAAAAACACGTAGATCTTATGAACTTCATACAAGCGTAACATTTACACCATGAAAGAAACAGAGGGAGGCAATTATATCTTGACTCAGCAGTTATACTTGTCTCTGACACCATCACAATAAACAGAGAATGTGTGTGTGTGTGTACTCACGCACGAGTCGAGTCACAGCTCCTGGCTTCGCCTCTTCGCTGGTCGCTGCAAGGTCCACTCTCTTCCGGCTCCAAGTATTGACGTACCTGATAAATGTTCCAATTTAAACGTACCCTGTTTACCTCATTGGCCATTTTCTTGCCAGTCGTGGTCGGTATTAACATTATTTTAAATGAGGAATACAACTGAGGGAAACTAAGAAGTATGAAGAAGATGACGTTAAACAACACATCCAGAAATGGAGTAGAATGCAATAAGAAAGCTGGAAGAGAGAGAGATTAAATAAAAATAATGGATAAGGGTAAAC
>WNWK01001734.1:192500-254184 GCA_009830355.1 Cherax destructor
CCAATATGTGCCTGGCTGGCAGTGTCCCAGAGGCCATTAGACCCCTTTTCTTTGGTGCCTCACTGTGTGCCCTCCGGAAAAAGGATGGAGGAATCAGGCCCATTGCAGTGGGCAACACCCTTCGGCGCCTAGTTGCCAAGGCTGCAGTACGAATGGTGAGTCAAGATGCTGCCTCAATGTTGAAACCAATTCAGCTCGGTTTTGGTGTTCAACAAGGCTGTGAAGCAGCTGCCCATGCAGCCCGAGTATACATCAATAACATGTCCGATGAAAAAGCCTTGATCAAATTGGACTTTGCCAACGCTTTTAACTTAGTGAGAAGGGATGCTGCTCTCCAAGCAGTTTCTAGACACTTCCCTTCCCTCTATCCCTTCATAGAATCGTGTTATAGTGTGACTTCTAAACTATTGTTTGCTGACCATGTAATTGACTCGTGTGAGGGTGTGCAACAGGGGGACCCTCTCGCCCCCTTTCTATTCTGTCAGGTCATCAAGGAAGTTACAGAAGCGCTCTCCAGTGAACTCAATATCTGGTTCTTGGATGATGGTACTCTAGCTGGCACTACAGAATCTCTCCTAGAGGACATCAGAAAAATTAAAGACATGGGAGAGAGCCTGGATCTATCTTTAAACCCCATCAAATGTAAAATAGTTTCTACCAATCGACAGATGATGCAGAATATTAGTGATGTTTTAAAAGGAGCACGAGCCACTGATCCAGCCAACAGCACTCTCCTTGGTGCTCCTCTTGGGCCCAGTGCCATTGATCTGATCCTAGAAAAGAAAATCTCAGACCTCAGGACGATGGAAGGCAGTTTGAAAAACATTGATACACATGATGCCTTCTACCTATTCATCAAACGAGTTAATATAACAAATTCTTACGGACAACCTCAGTGACTCAGCAGGAATACAGGACTTAGCTACGCCAGTGCCATCACTGAATGAGAGACTCTCGCTGCTCCAGCACCAAAGCCCAGTGCAGCACTGGCCAACAAACAGTCAAGTTGGGATGGTCCCATCACTGAAAAGGAGCTTGCCAAGAAAATTAGAGATGTAACATCAGACAGGGAGACTGCCCGTCTCCAAGTTGTGAGTGCACATCACTCTAGGGACTTCCTCCAAACAGTTCCCATTTCGGCAATGGGAACACGCCTTGACTCTAAGACTCTCCGTATTACAGTGGCTCTCCGTTTGCTGCCCCAATTCACACGAAATATACGTGTATTTGCGGCGATGCACAAGCCGACCAATATGGTCTACATGGTCTTAACTGTTCCAAAACCAAGGGCTGGCATGTAAGACACCATGAAATCAACGACATCATAAAGAGAAGACTTGCTACAGGTGGATGCCCATCCGAGAGAGAGCCCCGATAACCACAACCCAGCAAACCGCCCTGATGGGATCATCATCAATCCTTGGAAGACTGGCAAACTCTTAGCATGGGACTATACCGGCGTGTCGATGATGGCTGACACCTACATCCATCACAGTGTCGGGCGACAGGGAGGAGCTGCTGATCACAGGTAGGAGTACAAGATTGGCAAGTACAGAGACATAAGCCAACAGTATTAATTTGTCCCTGTGGGATCAGAGACCTTGGGATCATGGGAAAAAAACGTCACACGCTACCTTAAAGAACTGGGTTGCAGACTCATCGACACCACCAGGGACCCGAGGGCGGCCACGTTCATGTTCCAGCGCCTCAGCGTGGTAATCCAGAGGGGAAATGCTTGCTGCATACTTGGTTTGCGTCCGGCTTCGGAGGAGCTGGAGGAGATTCATAATCTTTGATATAATGTACCAATGTATTCATGTTTGTATTTTTTTGTCAGTGTATTCTGTCTATAAATAAAGTTCACATAGAATATAGAATATAGGGAGTGGTAGGAGAAGAAAATATTCAAACAGCTCCAGGGAGAACCTTGAGTTTTCACTGAAGTACGTTTATTCTCTTCTCTGAGGATGAGGGTCCCCAGTACAATTCTAGAGGTGGTACCTCTCTCTCTCTCTCTCTCTCTCTCTCTCTCTCTATATATATATATATATATATATATATATATATATATATATATATATATATATATATATATATATATATGAGGAAAGTCATTATAATTTAAAAAATAGACTTAGGAACAGTATCGGTATCGACCGAAAATTAGTCATAGGTATCGGTAAAAAATTTGGTATCTTCCCATCCCTAATGTATATACTACAGTGTAAACACCTGACATGCTGTTAAATATCGCTGAGAATACTCAGCGAGCTCCTGAGAACCTTCCTATTAATGAATACATATATTATGTATCCAGCACATCCATTATCAATGTCGTGGATCAGTTGTGTATAACCCACCATGACGCCATATTTTTCATGACACATCGATGACTGGAGTTCATTGTTTATTTCTTCCGGTGTCAATATTTGTGCTAATGATTCATTTATGACCAGAATGCAGCCCACTTTCATATAATTTAATTGTTATTATGGTAAATATTCCCACGAATTGTTAAAAAGGAAAGTCAAAGGTCTTTATGAATGTAATATTTCGGAGGGGCAGGGGAGTGAAGCGTGAATACAGACCCATCCATCTATTAGTCCTCTCTGAATGTTAGTACTCCACTTGCTATATTGACGTTTTTTTATAAGTTTTAGCCTTCGCTCTGTATGTTTGTCACTGCTAGCATGACTGTTATGATACTGCAATTAGTTGCAATTGAAAACAAACAATGGACTTCAGGGAAATAATTTATCCATTACCAGGTTGTTAGGCAAAACAAAAAAAATGAATTCTAGGGCATTTACATTTAATAATCCTTGCTGCTATGATAACTCACACAAATTATTACTTGGTGGGAATAAGCACACTGGTTAAAATGTCATTGTCACTGTGCACCTCTGTTTTCAAACTATCGCTAAAAAAATGCTATGAGTATTAAGTTATTTTATATGGTTATCAAGAAGCCTACAAACAACATATTTATATTTATTCAAAATATATCATTCTTATATTGTGATTACCTAGTGATTGAAAAATCTCAAACGATCGACAGCAAATTTTAGGAAGGTAGTTTTAGTGACTATCATGCAACTTACAAATCAAGTCATGATAATTCAGGTATTATACCATTTATTACGTAACATATTGCGTCGCACTATTTAAGTTTGCACCTGGAACTGGAACATTCAGTATGTACCAATCATTGTGGTATCCTCGTGTAATATGTTCAAGTTACAAGGTATTTTTTTTACCATTTGCTGGAGTGTACGCATCGATTTACTAACTATTGCAATACAATATTATTAGAAAGAGTAATAAGTTACCAGGTACCAAGTATTCATAGTCAGAAACAATTTTATTAGGATTATTTGCATCTTTAGAGACGAAGCTGGGGGGCTGTGGTACCCATGCCCACGATGGATCATATTACAGCCTTAAAGCCACATGTCATAAAGACAAAAATGCCTAAACATTAGAATTATCACACCTATTAACCTGGTTGAAGCAAAATTGTTCACGACTTTGCTTGAGGAAAGTTATAACTCTTATCAGTTAATAAATGAGCAATATGAATCAGAATTAATTACAGACTGTGCAAATGAGGATGAAATTAACCATTTCCAAAAATGTGTTTACGATTATCAAGATAAAATTATGAGAGACTTGCGTGTATGTCAGACTCATTCATTCACTAATATGGGGCAAGAACGACCCAAGAACGCCCACAGGTAACGTTACCTAAATTACTAGTAATTGGGAAGAGTTTTGGGGAAGCTCCAAAGCGACTGTAGATGATAAATCTGCCACTGCAGATTATTATTAGGCGACAGTAATAGTGGGGTCAAGTGAAGAGTGATTTTTGTACTCTGATACTGATTGTTGCTGTTTTATTGGTCAGGAGACAGGACAAGTGTCTCCTGTCACGGGTCTTAATCATATAGCTGACCCGTTTACACTGATCCAGAGCTGACCTAATACTGCTGACGGTCACAATAAAGCTGTTGACGTAATAAAGTCAACGATGGGTACTGTTAACCAGATTTGGGTTAAGCTAGTTAATAATTTAGTGATCATCAGAAAACTAAATAATACTTTTTAACACTTGTAACATTATTGAGTGTAAGTCGACAGTAGTCTGAAGACCTTAAATAATAAATATTACATCACTCAAGCAAATTATATCTGAATCAGTATATTGCAATTTACATTGAATTCAAGAACTTTAGAATGGTTGGCAAATAGACTTTAAAAAAGCTATTTCGCTTGTATGGAAATCCGTCAAGGATTACAGGAATTGGTCAGCCAACTCCAGACTAGGTAGCAATCCTAAACCTCGTTCAGGGATTCCCAACATGGGGGGAATATCCCCCGGGGGCTCAACCTGGATATTCCTGGGTAAAAACTGAATAAATGAGGCCATAATGGCCAAAGTAGCCTTTTCGATAGTTAAGACCAACATTGGGGTAAAAGTGGAATATAAGGGTGATATGTGGGTGTGGATGTGTAGAAATAAGCGTGGTGTGTGGTTGGGAATAAGTAGAAACTTGAGTGGTGTGTAGTTGAGGGTAGTTTGTGGGTGAAGATGTGCGGAGCGTGAGAATTGTATTTGTGTATGTGTAGTGAGATTTTAATTTGTGAGAGTGGACATATGGGGCATTGTGTGTGTGTGTGTGTGTGTGTGTGTGTGTGTGTGTGTGTGTGTGTGTGTGTGTGTGTGTGTGTTTGTGTGTGTGTGTGTTTGTACTCATAGGTCGAGTCCAGTTTATGGATCGTAGAAGAGTCATTTATAATGAATAAGGCATATTTATAACACTTGACACCTTTATTGAAGAAATATTTGGCCTGCCCTGCTTGCTTCCTCAGTGAGATACAGAGATGAATTATAAACAAATAACCCCAGAGAGAGAGAGAGAGAGAGAGAGAGAGAGAGAGAGAGAGAGAGAGAGAGAGAGAGAGAGAGAGAGAGAGAGAGAGAGAGAGAGAGAGAGAGAGAGAGAGAGAGAGAGAGAGAGAGAGAGAAAGAGAGAGAGAGAGAAGCTTACGACGACGTTTCGGTCCAACTTGGACGATTTACGAAGTCGCACTAACAAAAGAGAGAGGGAGCCAATATATATAGGCGAGGGGGACAGGGACGGGACAATGAGAGGAATTAAAAGAAGTTATGGTAGTAGTAGTAGTGGTAATAGAAAGTAGGGAGAATAGTTTTAGTGGCACTCCCCTTTCTATCTCTTGTTCCACTACTACTACTTCCACTACTATTTCCACTACCAGCCTCACAACTAGCACTATTTTTTTTTCTTCCTCTCTTGGTCCCGTCCCTCTCCTCCTCGCCTATATACACAGGTTCCCCTCACTCTTTTATGTTATTGTGGCTTTGTAAATGGTCCAAGTCTGACCGAAACGTCGCCGTGAGCTCCTCTCTCATATGTGTGGGTTATATGTGTATTGTTCCAGTCACGGTATTGTGCCTTTTCGTTCTTTACACATATGGATTGCAATCCTGGATACACTAGACGAAGTGGTAAGATAGTCTCAGGTAATCAGTCCCTCAGTCTTGATAGAAAAATACCGAAGACAGAACACTAAATGGCAAGGAATTATGATGAAATCAGTCCCTCAGCTTTGATGGAAACTAATCAGTCTTTTAGGCTTTAGGCTTTTCGTCTATGAGACAGTTTATCTTTCAGGGAGGCTGTGCGACTGATTACCTCAAACTACCTCTCTATCTATCGTCTCCAGGATAATAAATCGTCTCTGCATTCCACTGATGAAGTCTGTAGCGGAGGTGAGAAATTTCGTCATTGAAGATACCCAGTGTTATATGTGTAATGAAGATACATAGTGTTGCACGTGTAATGAAGATACATAGTGTTGCACGTATATTGAAGATACCCAGTGTTGCACATTCTGATGAATAAGGCACGTGTTTTGCACATGTATCTTAATCATCAACGTGTTGGTATTGCATACCATTAGTGACGTAAGAGCGACACATATTTTCTCACTTCTTGAACCCCACCAAAAGACCTAAGAGCTGCTCTTAGTGTACTCTTGCTCTAAAACTACTCTTAGTGTACTCTTGCTCTAAAATTAGTCTTAGTGTACTCTGGCTCTAAAACTACTCTTTGTGTACTCTGGCTCTAAAACTACTCTTAGTGTACTCTGGCTCTAAAACTACTCTTAGTGTACTCTGGCTCTAAAACTACTCTTAGTGTACTATGGCTCTAAAGCTACTCTTTGTGTACTCTGGCTCTAAAACTACTCTTAGTGTATTCTGGCTCTAAAACTACTCTTAGTGTACTATGGCTCTAAAGCTACTCTTTGTGTACTCTGGCTCTAAAACTACTCTTAGTGTATTCTGGCTCTAAAACTACTCTTAGTGTACTATGGCTCTAAAACTACTCTTTGTGTACTCTGGCTCTAAAGCTACTCTTAGTGTACTCTGGCTCTAAAACTACTCTTAATGTACTATGGCTCTAAAGCTACTCTTTGTGTACTCTGGCTCTAAAACTACTCTTAGTGTATTCTGGCTCTAAAACTACTCTTAGTGTACTATGGCTCTAAAGCTACTCTTTGTGTACTCTGGCTCTAAAACTACTCTTAGTGTATTCTGGCTCTAAAACTACTCTTAGTGTACTATGGCTCTAAAGCTACTCTTTGTGTACTCTGGCTCTAAAACTACTCTTAGTGTATTCTGGCTCTAAAACTACTCTTAGTGTACTATGGCTCTAAAACTACTCTTTGTGTACTCTGGCTCTAAAACTACTCTTAGTGTATTCTGGCTCTAAAACTACTCTTAGTGTACCATGGCTCTAAAACTACTCTTTGTGTACTCTGGCTCTAAAGCTACTCTTAGTGTATTCTGGCTCTAAAACTACTCTTAGTGTACCATGGCTCTAAAACTACTCTTTGTGTACTTTGGCTCTAAAGCTACTCTTAGTGTATTCTGGCTCTAAAACTACTCTTAGTGTACTCTGGCTATAGAACTACACTTATATACTAATTTTTTTTACTAATATACTCATTCTGCATACTAATTTTGACCATTATTTGAAACAATAAAACCGTTTGGGTTATTCAGTGCAAGGAGACCTGGAGGCTCGATTCTCCGACTACTAATCGATGGGATATGCATTAACTGGTTATTTTTATTTTTGATGAATAACCTACTACCCCCCCCCAAAAAAAAAAAAAAAAAAAGAGAGAGATTGAATACGCCAAAAAGTCATCATGAAATGTTTTAACTGTCGACTATAGCCACACTTGCAAACGTTTAAAGCCTGACAAGTGACACTTCAAAACATTTGGTAAAAGTATTGGGTGTTTGTATTTTGAGAGCTATGCAGTAAGTGCTGTGGTCGCCAGCTGCAGCTGTTATTGAAAGCATTGATCACTTCGCTCAGACACACGCACACACACACACACACACACACACACACACACACACATACACACACACACACACACACATAGTACAACCACATATAGGTGAGTACACATTTCACGCTCTCGCACACAAATAAGCACAAGCAGGATTCATAGCATGATAGGGTTCAAGAGTCCAGAAAGCAGGTGCAGGTTACCGTACCTTAACATAGACAGGTGAGTACAAGGGAGACACAGACAGATGAGCACAAGAAAAAAACATAGACTGATGAGTACAAGGCAAACAAAGACTGGTGTAAATAATATAAAACACAACCAGGTGACTACAAGGGTCATGTTCAATATCAACAGAGACCAGGACACTGCGGATGCCAAAACACAACAGAGGTCAAGAAACAGAAAACAGGTAGTACATGAGCATTTGGCGTCATCAGAAAACAGAAGTGGGGAAAGCTGTTTTGCTTCTGCGTTACGTGAATGTTCACTGAGTTCAGAGGTGAAAAATCCTCAAAAGATTCGGCTATGACAGTTTTAACTTCTTTCGTGATTTTGCAAAGTGGCCACCGTCCGGCTGCTCTATGAAATATTTGATCCTATCTCTATTTTTACATGGAATATAAAAGGTATTTCTAGTGTCTATACCCATGACAAAGTCAATAAACCTTCGAAAATTAGAATAACTTGTACCTTTATCAACTTTAAGCCAATATGACCCTAATAATATTTACTAGAGAAAGAAGCTCAAAATACCTTTCACAGTTCTTTTAAATTTCGAATGTAGAATTTAGTCCTTTTTTTTTAGAGTTTGTCCCCATGTATTGAAACATTGTGAAGTCAATTAAACAGTCAGGGAAGCCGAAGTATGTGCCTTTATTTACATGAGTCAGAAGTGTTCTAAATATCAGGTAAATCAGCTCATCAGTCCAAATATTCGTGACACATTAGTGATGTGTCAGCATTGTTCCTACACGTAAGGGAATTTGTAACTTTTTACCTCTATCATAAGCATGGTCAGCATTGACTCGAGAGGTATGGTGATGCTGACAATTTGTAAATGAAGACACTTTTAAAGAAACTTTTCGCCACAGGTAGCTGAAGAAGGACTGTAGAACGTGTGGCGAAACATTTCCTCAATAAATATTCTGAAATGTGCATATATGGTCAGCATTTTCTGACTGAAAAGGAAAAAAATGCCAGTTGCGATGAACACCAAGCCTTTAATTTCTGAGTAGTAGAAAGGGGATGGGAGCTCAGCCATTTCAGAAATGCATCATAAGTCTCAGCATCATGAACTGCAGCAGGCATCACCTATCCTAGTTTATCCCAGGTGCTTGGAACAACACCTCGGTTCTACGATAAACTTCCAGAAGCCTGGAGCATTCGCATGAGAGCCACCTTAAAATTAGTGCTTCAGAAAGTGTCATTTCTCTTAATTGTGAAATAGCAATCTTCGGTGAATTTCTTTAGCTGATTTTCACTCGTAATTCTTGGGAACATCATGGAAATCGGATACCTTCTGGCAGAGCGTTCATATGCAACATGCCCAGCTGATGGAAAAAAATAATAATCATCTCGGCTGCAGCATAAAGCTGGATCTCCTAGTAACCACTAAGCTCCTCACGAATGAAGTACATCAACACACGTATTTCATGTACATAACTGAGCCACACCTTCCCTGTTCGGCGCACTCATAACGTATCCTCACCCAGATCATCCATGGTCTGTGTTACTTGACTGACTACTGTTTCCTTCAATACAATACCAGTAGCACACACGGTATTCGGAAGGGATCTCTGACATCATCGTAGCGAGAGTCACTACGGTGAGGTGTGCACGAAGAACATGTTACTAAGCATATCCAGGCATCAGATGTTGGACAGAGTTAATTAAAGGTATTAACTTTTTTTCCTGATGTGATTATTACCACTGTCAACCATAATAAAAACAACTGAACCTATGTAGGAGATAATGAGGTAAAATCCTCCCAATCTAACAAAAAACCATTTGATTTCAGGAGGAACTTGAGCCGTGTCATCTGCTTATGCCCGTATTTTGAATCTCTAGCTTTGTTTGTACAAGCGAAAGATCTAAGTAGATAGAATCTGGTTCAGAACGGTTGAGATTGATGAATCGCAGTATGACAATCAAACCCTTCTCATGGGCTTCATGGTTATTCCTCACCTTTATCTGCACAAACCCTACCCATTATGAGCATGTAGTGGGGACCAGAAGAATGACACTGGCTAACCACACATTACCAAGGGACTGTGTCAACTGCAAAATGAATAGAATGGGATTTGATGACACTCATCAACTCGACACCTGCTTCCTTTTTGCATTTCTTAACTGGTATTTAGGTGAAATGATCATCATCAACAGATCTCATACAAGTGGACCTGGAGATTTCAAATAATACTACTTGTATCACGTACCTCAACCTGTTAAGGTACATATATTGATATCAGCAATGCCGAACGAACGATGTTAACCACATCTCCAAACATATATACCTGTTTCTGGGAAAAGGCATGGAATCATGCAGTCTCCTTTTGTTCCATGTAGTCATCAGACAACAATAGACTATTAAGAACATCAGTTAGTTCACGAGATTCAAATCTGCTATTGACATACTCAGATACAGGTAAGAAAACTGGTGACAAAAATGATCTGAGGTGTATTCCTGATACAATGATATGAGGTATAGCAATGAGATGTCGTTTAGCAACTTTGGGTGTTACTGATTTGGTGTTCATGGGAACATTCATCAGTCGTGAGAGCAACGCCGGGACCGTATCAGTGTCGACTTGATACGAAAATTTTGAATATTTTGGAGTGTTATAATCTTTCAACTTTATGTCATCCTGAATAATTGTTGTAGAAAAGGACGTTTTTGTACAGTCCAGAACATTTAGTAAAGTAAATGTTCTGCCACGAGTGGCATCACTGACGCCAGCTAAATGGACACATGCCAATAATTTGACGTTTTATTGTGGCGTGGCGAAACTTGTCTTTTAAAAAATGTCCTAAACTGAATACAAATGTTCTTGTACACAGTGTGTCGATATCACCACACCATTTACAACCTAAATAATTCTTGCTGCTGTATCTATTTCATCCTTATTCCAGCCCGTAGCACTGTAGCTGTCTATCAGTATTCTGTTGAAAGTATCTAAAAATGTATAAATAATCTCGATTTCCCTTTCCTTTCAAATATTTTGTTGTATAACCTTCCTCTCCTTCCAAGTACCGATGCGTCAAAGTTATAAACTTAGGAAAAGAAACTTAAAATAATCATCATTCACTGCTTCAGAAATTCGGTCTGTCTTGAGATCACTAACATGTTCAAGAGAGATTTTAACAGCTTCAGCTCACTGGTTATTTACCGGGCCTCGGGGGCATTGACCCCAAAAACACCCTCCGGGTATACTCCAGGTATACTCCGGGTATACTCCAGGTATACTCCGGGTATACTCCAGGTATACTCCGGGTATACTCCAGGTATACTCCGAGTATACCTGGAGTATTATCCTCATAACTGGGTCTATCGTTTATTTTATTTCAATATTAATAGTATTGTCATTGCATTCATTACATTCGTGGGGAACGCTAAACCCGCATGGGTTATATAGCGCCTGGGGGAATGGGATGCATTTAGGTTCAATCCAAGGAAGGGGAGCGCACGTCCATTCCTTTAGATCAAGAGCCCCTCACTGGACTCAAAGAACCTCTCTTGAGAGTCATACAACACCTTCTTTTATTTGTTTCATCATCACTACTATGCGACTGCTTCAGATACCTTAATAGCTTTGTTATACACCTTACAACACTCCTGTGGGTGGTAACGAAATGATTACAAAGTTACATAATGGGTCCAGGAACTGAGACCGGCGGAGTTATGGTCCATCACACTCATCTGTCTCCTTGTTCCTTGTTTTGTTTGGCTATGGTACTGGACGATACATATTATCTACTGCTGGAGGTCATCGAGATAGGTATAGATTTGTCCCATAGCCTTTCATCAACTCCATCAGTTAGTTGTTTACTTATACGTAGAACGTTCTCCAGGCTTTGTTGACGCTGTACACCATAATAAATATTTTTCGTTTCTCTCAAAATGTTAATTAAGGCACCATTTTTTTAGACCTGAAAATGAATAACATGCTATTCTAGGTTCTGAACTAATATTGTTATATATTATTGTACTTCATATATTTATACTTACTCATCCTGTTATGAATAACAGCCAATTTATGAAGAATGCATTTATTTTGACAGTTAAAATTACAGTCATAAAATATCTAAGTTGATTAGGGTACATCTTAGTGTATAACTAACGATTTTATTGTATTCCTGATGCTCAAAACATTACTATGTAGTAACGGAGATAGGACAAAATAGTTGCTAGCGTACCCAGAATGCAGCAATCTTAAAAAAATCTGATTTTGTTTTTGCCAGAGCCGGAACTCTAGAGAACTTATTTTACAAGTGAACTCAGTGGGTTTCCAGGAAACATCTCAGACAAAATCAGCTTTTCCTATTTTTTTCCTTGTTGCCAACTTTAATCTGGTCTAATGTTCCTGCATTAAAGATACTAAAGAGGTCAAGAAACACCAGAAGCCAGAACACAAAATGCACCAAGTCACAATAGAGGTCGTGAAGCAACAGAGGCTAGGACACAACAGACTCCAAGAGACAGCAGAGGTCAGGATACAAAATATGCAATGGCACCCAGAGATCATGAAGCAGTAGAGGCCGGGAGACAAATACGTATTGGCATGATAGAAGTCGTGAAACAATAGAGCCCAATACATAATAGATGTCAAGACCGAACAAGGCTCTGGACACAGCAGAAGCCAGGATACAACAGTGGCTAGAAACCAGAAACACACAGAGACGAGTGTAAGCTAGTCTAGTAAATTAGGACACCACCTATGTTCTATATACACAATGTGCTGCTTACATCAGGCAAACCTACTTTATTAAAGTATGCAAACATTGTAAATGAATATTATTTTCTGCTAACCTATTCTTTGAGCACCAGAAAACGTCTCATCATGATATGATTATTAAAAATTAACGTAATTATGAAAACTTCTGGGTTAATATATGGGTTGTACAAGTCTTGTCAGGGAGAAAAAAATATTGTCTCTATTAATATTTATGACTAGTATTTGTTTTGAGAAAGCAAATACATACAGGCATCTCTAATGTGTGTAGAGCTGTTTAAGGTAATAACAATATAATCTAATTGTAAAAGTAGGGTAATTTTTTGCCTCTAAATATTTCTGCAATTTTTTTATCTTAACTGTATTTAGTTCATTATATCATAGATAAATATATTTTGTATATATTTTAGAGCCTTAAAATTATCCATATTTTATATCTACATTTATTTTTTTCAGGGGGAGGGGGGAGATTTTAGGAGTTTATGTAAATTTGTGAAGCTAGGTTACAGAGGAGAATGAAGAGCATAGATTTAGTCAGTGAATGTCCAGCCACCAGAGAAGGAGCCGAGGGAGTGCTGGTGCTCTGAGTTAGGCCCAGAATTCCTGTGCATGATGGTCTGTTGTCAAGATCTGGATTCCTGGATTATTTTGCGTCAGAAATCTCTACACTTGAGCAGGCAGCAGAGTGAGCGGTCCCAAGGGGCACGTGTGTAAAGTAGATTTCACGCTGGAAGAATGGGGGGGTTGGAAAAATAATGCTTTGTGCAGTAAAATCTAAATTATAATAATTAGTGTACCTTACCGGCGTTACTAAATGTTCCCTGCATCGTTATATATTTCATGCTTTTTATGATATGAGCTTTATATTTCATGCTATTCATGACGGGAGTTATATATTTCATGTTATTCATGACGGGAGTTATATATTTCATGCCATTCATGACGGGAGTTATATATTTCATGCTATTCATGACAGGAGTTATATATTTCATGCTATTCATGACGGGAGTTATATATTTCATGTTATTCATGACGGGAGTTATATATTTCATGTTATTCATGACGGGAGTTATATATTTCATGTTATTCATGACGGGAGTTATATATTTCATGTTATTCGTGGCGGGAGTTATTTATATTTGCTTTCTCTTAAGAAAATACTGTGGGAGAAAGGAGGATTGTAATTCTGTGTAGTGTAATCTGCGTGTTTACATATATTATATATATTGACCCATTCAGTTTAAGGCAGTCCATTTCATATTTTCCTTATGCCATAGTGATGGTGACTGCCCATTTTTTTATATAATAATTAGGGTTACCCTCTAAATTTTGGCATGCAATCCTGACAAATTTAATGGTGACATGTTTAATATGAATTAATTTATTATACTATAATATATATTTTATTTATTTATTATTAAATTATAATTACTTATTAATTTATAATTACAATCTTTAATTTTTTCGACATTTTGTGTGGTAGGATTATTCATGTTTAAAACTTATTTATTTATTCCTATCTCCATTCGCGTTATATTTAAATGTGTTTATTTAATATCGATATCATTAAAATTAATCCTTTCTGGACACGAGGACACAAATGTGGGCAGGACACAACAGGCGCCATGACGCAACAGATATCTGGAAACTGAAGAGCTCTGGAAACAACAGATGTCAGAAAACGGAAGACAGAACACAGCAGAAAGCAGGACACTAAACAGGTTAGAATACAGGAGACAGGAGACAACAAAACTCAAAACGCAACAGTAACCAGGGCACGACAGTACCCAGGACGCAACAGTAACCAGGGCACGACAGTACCCAGGACGCAACAGTAACCAGGGCACGACAGTACCCAGGACGCAACAGTAAACAAGACACAACAGAGGTCAAATAAAAAAAGAAAAGAAACAGAGTCCCGGACACAACTCAACAGAAGCAAGGACACAACTCAAGAAAAGTAAGGACACAACTCAATAGAAACAAGGACACAACTCAATAGAAACAAGGACACAACTAAACAAAAACAATGAAACAACTAAACAAAAACAAGGAGACAACTAAATAAAAATAAGGACACAACTAAAAAGAAACAAGGGCATAACTCACCACAAACAAGGACACAACTCACCAGAGGCAAGTACACAACTCACCAGCAGCAAATAAACAACTCAACAAAAACAAAGACACAGCTAAACAGAAACAAGGACACAACTCACAAGAAACAAGTACATAACTCACCAGAAACAAGGACACAACTCACAAGAAACAAGTACATAACTCACCAGTAACAAGGACGCAACAGAGAGCAGGTCACAACAGAGAACAGGACACAACAGAGAGCAGGACACAACAGAAAGCAGAACACAACAGAGAGCAGGACATAGCAGAGAGCAGGACACAACAGAGAGCAGGACATAGCAGAGAGCAGGACACAACAGAGAGCAGGACACAACAGAAAGCAGGACACAACAGAGAGCAGGACACAACAGAGAGCAGGACACAACAGAGAGCAGGACACAACAGAGAGCAGGACACAACAGAGAGCAGGACACAACAGAGAGCAGGACATAGTGATCTAGTTTCCATTGGATACAAATGAGAGCAGCAATGTAGGGAACAACATGTGTGTGTGTGTGTGTGTGTGTGTGTGTGTGTGTGTGTGTGTGTGTGTGTGTGTGTGTGTGAGAGAGGCTTGTCCTGTGTAGTGGAAACACAATACAAGTGACCAAAATGCGTGCACCGGGTGTACTATACTGCCAGATAAAAGAAATGGCTGGAATTCTGGTTTCAATTTGCACAATATTTTAACTATTGGAGATTTTTGTACCAACACATTTAGTAATAAATGGAGGGTAACAAGGAAGGATTTCATATAAAAAACACTTAATATATATTTGTACCAGACGTATATATATATATATAGTATATATATATATATATATATATATATATATATATATATATATATATATATATATATATATATATATATATATATATATATATTATATATATGTATATATATATATATATATATATATATATATATATATATATATATATATATATATATATATATATATATATATATATATATATATATATATATATATATATATATATAGGATGGGGTCCACCTCTGGTGTCAATTGTGGGACCCATTGCCTCGGAGAAGTGGATAAAAAGACTTCAAGGAATAATATTTAGATTTCTTTCTGAAGCCATTTGAATATTCCACTTCCCTACCACCCCATCTTTATATATATATAATATATATATATATATATATATATATATATATATATTATATATATATATATATATAAAGTGGTGAGCAATGTAAAAGAGCAGATGAGAGAGTGAATGACAGCAAATTTTGTTGAAAATAAGAAAAGTTGGAATGGATTAATAAGTTGAAGCCTGAGAACAAATGATTGCAGTTAAATGGAGGTATTAATGAGTTGAGGTTCGAGATGAAATATTGAGGATGTTATTTGAGAAGCAGGAAGCGGATTGAGCGAGGAATAACATCTGTGGAGTGGAAGGCCAGTTTGGTGTAGGAAGTTCGTGAGCAGTGTAGAATGAAAGGGTAAGGCCTGATTGATGGATAAAATAATTTAAAGCAGTGGGATATAATTGAGGGTTGGTGTATTTAAAAATGTCGAAGAGTAGACCTGGATTGGAAGAGTGTATTGTCTTGTATAATCAAGGGGACAAAAATGCAAATTTAGGGAATAAGTCTGTGAGTAGTACCAGGTAAAGTGTATGGAGGGTTATTATTGAAAGAATTAGAGTAAGACAGAAGTAGGAAAGCAGATGAACAAGGGGCTTTAGGAAGGGTAGGGGTGTGTAGATCAAGTGTTTACAGTGAAACATATAGGTGAACAGTATTTGGATAAGGGTAAAGATGTTTTTGTGGCATTTATGGATTTGGAAAAGGCATATGATAGGGTAGATAGGGGGGCAATGTGGCAGATGTTGCAGGTGTATGGAATAGGAGGAAGGTTACTGAAAGCAGTGAAGAGTTTTTATGAGGATAGTGAGGCTCAGGTTAGAGTGTGTAGGAGGGAAGGGACTATTTCCCAGTAAAAGTGGGCCTTAGACAAGGATGTGTGATGTCACCGTGGTTGTTCAATATATTTATAGATGGGGTTGTAAGAGAAGTGAATGCGAGGGTCTTGGCAAGAGGTGTTGGGCTAAAAGATAAAGAAGCAAATACAAAGTGGGAGTTGTCACAGTTGCTTTTTGCTTATGACACTGTGCTTTTGGGAGATTCTGAAGAGAAGCTGCAGAGGTTGGTGGATGAATTTGGTAGGGTGTGTAAAAGAAGAAAATTGAAAGTGAATATAGGAAAGAGTAAGGTGATGAGGATAACAAAAAGAATAGGTGACGAAAGATTGGATATCAGATTGGAGGGAGAGAGTATGGAGGAGGTGAATGTATTCAGATATTTGGGAGTGGACATGTCGGCGGATGGGTCTATGAAGGATGAGGTGAATCATAGAATTGATGAGGGTAAAAGGGTGAGTGGAGCACTTCGGAGTCTGTGGAGACAAAGAACCTTGTCCATGGAAGTAAAGAGGGGAATGTATGAGAGTATAGTTATACCAACGCTCTTATATGGGTGTGAAGCATGGGTGATGAATGTTGCAACGAGGAGAAAGCTGGAGGCAGTGGAGATGTCATGTCTGAGGTCAATGTGTGGTGTGAATATAATGCAGAGAATTCGGAGTTTGGAAATTAGGAGGAGGTGCGGGATTACCAAAACGATTGTCCAGAGAGCTGAGGAGTGGTTGTTGAGGTGGTTTGGACATGTAGAGAGAATGGAACGAGACAGAGTGACTTCGAGAGTGTATAAATCTGTAGTGGAGGGAAGGCGGCGTAGGGGTCGGCCTAGGAAAGGTTGGAGGGAGAGGGTAAAGGAAGTTTTGTGTGCGAGGGGCTTGGACTTCCAGCAAGCATGTGTGAGCGTATTTGATAGGAGTGAATGGAGGCATATGGTTTTTAATACTTGACGTGCTGTTGGAGTGTGAGCAAAGTAACATTTATGAAGGGATTCAGGAAACCGGCAGGCCGGACTTGAGTTCTGGAGATGGGAAGTACAGTGCCGGCACTCTGAAGGAGGGTGTTAATGTTGCAGTTTTATAACTGTAGTGTAAAGCACCCTTCTGGCAAGACAGTGATGGAGTGAATGATGATGAAAGTTTTTCTTTTTCGGGCCACCCTGCCTTGGTGGGAATCGGCCGATGTGTTAATAAAAAATATATATATATATATATAATATAATATATATATATATATATATATATATATATATATATATATATATATATATATATATATATATATATATATATATATATATATATATATATATATATTTATAGTGGTTCATATTTATATGGAGTAAAAGTGATAGTTGTATGAAGCAACCAGACACCTGATGCCTCTCTCAGTTCTACTCCTCCATCACCACTACTACAACACCTGGAGTAGTACCTCTGAGGGTCGAACCTCTACATGCCAGAAGCTGTAGGCTCAAAATAAATATATATATATATATAAATATATATATATATATATATATATATATATATATATATATATATATATATATATATATATATATATATATATATATATATATATATATATATATATATATATATATATATATATATATATAAACTTTATTTATAGACAGAATACATTGACAGAAAACACAAACATGAATACATTGGTACAAAATATCAAAGATTATTCAATCTCCTCCAGCTCCTCCGAAGCCGGACGTGAGCAAGCACTTTCCCTCTGGATGGCCACGCTGAGGCGCTGGAACATGAAAGTGCCTGCCCTTGGGTCCCTGGTGGTGTCGATGAGTCTGGAACCCAATTCTTTAAGGAAACGTGTGGCATTTTTCCTCATGATCCCAAGGTCTCTGATCCCAATGTGACAAATTGATACTGTTGGCTTATGTCCCTGTACTTGCCGATCTTGTACTCCTCCCTGTGATCAGCAGCTCCTCCCTGTCGCCCGACACTGTGATGGATGTACGTGTCAGCCAGCGTCGACACACAGGTATAGTCCTATGCTAAAAGCTTTCCATTCTTCCAAGGATAGATGGGGATCCCGTCGGGGCGGTTTGCTGGGTTGTGGGTATTGGTGGCTGCTAGTGATCGGGGCTCTCTCTCGGCTGGGCATCCTGCTGTAGCAATAATTCTCTTTATGATGTCGTTGACTTCATTGTGTCTTGCATGCCAGCCCATGCTTTTGGAACAGTTAAGACCATGTAGACCATATTGGTCGGCGTGTGCATAGCCGCAAATACACGTATATTCAGTGTGAATTGGGGCAACAATGCGCAGAGCTACTGCAATACGGAGGGTCTCAGGGTCGAGGCGTGTTCCCATTGCCAAAATGGGAACTGTTTGGTGGAAGTTCCCGTAGTGATGTGCACTCACAGCTTGGAGACGGCAGTCTCCCTGTCTGATGTTACAGCCCTAAGCATGTTGTCAAGCACCTTTTCAGCGATTGGGGCCATCCCAACATGACTGTAGGCCAGTGCTGCACTAGGGTTTGGTGCTAGAGCAGCAAGAGTCTCCCATTTAGTGATGGCATTGGCGTAGCTAGGGTCCTGTATTCCTGCTGAGTCACTGAGGTTGTCCGGAAGAATTTGTTTTATTAACTCATTTGATGCTATGGAAGAGGATAGGAAAGCTGGTAGGCCAATCTGGGAAGATTTGCGTACTCCCAGCCCCCCAAGCCTGACTGGATGTGAGGCTTGCAACAACTGTCCATCTTCCAGGGAAAGATTCAATACACTCTCTAGCATGGTCTTAAGGAGAGAGTCATATTCTTTGAGATTCGGACTGCTGAAGGCTGGGGAGCATCTCAAGAAGTAGGTAAGTTTTGGGATTGACAGGCACCTGGTGAATAGGTAGAAGGCATCATGTGTATCGATGTCTTTCATCCTGCCTTCCATCGTCCTGAGGTCTGAGATTTTTTTTGTCTAGGATCAGATCGTTGGCATTGGGCCCCAGAGGAGCACCAAGGAGAGTGCTGTTGGATGGATCAATGGCTCGGGCACCTGGTAAAACAGCACTAATATTCTGGATCATCTGTCGATTGGTAGAAACTATTTCACATTTGGTGGGGTTTAAAAACAGGCCCAGGCTCTCTCCCATGTCTTTAATTTTTCTGATGTCCTCTAGGAAAGATTCTGTAGTGCCAGTTAGGGTACTATCATCCAAGAACCAGATATTGAGTTCAATGGAGAGGGCTTCTGTGACATTCTTGATAGCCAGACAGAATAGAAAGGGGGCGAGAGGATTCCCCCTGTTGCACACCCTCTCATGAGTCAGTTTCATGGTTTCCAAACAATAGTTTAGAAGTCACACTATAACACGATTCTATGAAGGGATAGATTGAAGGGAAGTGTCTAGAAACTGCTTGGAGAGCAGCATCCCTTCTGACTAAGTTGAAAGAGTTGGCAAAGTCCAATTTGATCAAGGCTTTTTCATCGGACATGTTATTGATGTATACTCGTGCTGCATGGGCAGCTGCTTCACAGCCTTGTTGAACACCAAAACCGAGCTGAGTTGGTTTCAACATTGAGGCAGCATCTTGACTCTCCATTCGTACTGCAGCCTTGGCAACTAGGCGCCGAAGAGTGTTGTCCACTGCAATGGGCCTGATTCCTCCATCCTTTTTCCGGAGGGCACACAGTGAGGCACCAAAGAAAAGGGGTCTAATAGCCTCTGGGACACTGCCAGCCAGGCACACATTGGAAAATTTGGTGAGTTCAGACAGCAACCTCTCTGAAACATCACCAAATGCTGGACTGAACACTTGTTTTAAGTGTTGTGGCCTTAAACCGGTGAAACCTCCTGCTGAACCCTGTGGAAATGACATAGCAGCCTTATACACATGAGCGTCCTGTATGGTTAAATGTTCTTCACCTGCTGCAATGTCAGGGAGGTCAATGTTGTTACTGGGAGCCCTGGGTGGATGTTTGTCCTTCAGGGCTTGTGCTGTAATGACGTCCTTAGGAGCGATGGTATCCTCACTGGTTATAAAGCCTCATTGCTCCACCCTCTTCTACTTTTTGCTAATTTGGGCTGTGATTTTTGAGGCGTCAGATGTCCGGTTGTTGGCATTTTCCCGGCGAGTGTTTGTCGCCCTAGGGTGGAGACGGACGAGGCTGTCATCTCTAGGGAATGCATTTATTGCCGATAATAACATATGTTGCTAGTGACTTGTCCCTCCTTGGTGGGACAACCAAACAGGTATTTCCAAATAGCAGTAGGTTGTGCCAGAATCCGTTGTTTGCAGGAGCATCGTTGACTTTCTTGAAAAGGTCAGCGAATTTGCTAGCAGCTTGAGGGCGAGCTGCTTTGGGGATGCCTCATCCCTTCATTCATGCAAAACAACAGAAGCTTTCACAGTTATAGTTGAAGTGCTCCAGGGCTCTTATCTGAGTCCTATACTATTCAACATCTACGTTCATGACCTATCTCAGCCCTAGTATATTGACACCATCTAATTCCTATTATTTAACGATGTAATAATACAGCGGGTGGCCCGGTGGTCTGGTGGCTTGAGCTCTCGCTTTACACACGGAGGGCCCGGGTTCGATTCCCAGCGGGTGGAAACATTTCGACGTGTTTCCTTACACCTGTTGTCATGTTCACCTAGCAGCAAATAGGTACCTGGGTTGTTAGTCGACTGGTGTGTGTCGCATCCTGGGGGACAAGGTTAAGGACCCCAAGGGAAATAAGACAGACAGTCCTCGATGACGCACTGACTTTCTTGGGTTATCCTGGGTGGCTAACCCTCCGGGGTTAAAAATCCGAAGAAATCTTATCTTTTATCTTAATAAAAAATTGAATAGAACAGCTAACTGGGAGAAGAAATGGTGAATTATCATTAACCTGAATTATTATCAGTACTATAGCATGATACCTTACGACCATAAAGAAAAATGGATTAATTTCAAACAAAAGCTTTCCTATTGCTATCACGAGTTCCAATAAGTTCTTGGGTTATGAAACTCACAAGTTGCTGAGCTCCACCAAATACTTCATTGACAAAGTATATGTAGATACCACGAGGCCTTTGCACACCTCGAGAAATATCTCGACTAGATGATGATACACCCTGGACTCGAATGTCCATGCGTGCCCCTGTCATTAGCGTCCAAGTCCATCATGCTTAAACTCCAGAGAGTCCAGAACAGAGAACTCCGTTTTGTCTGTGACACTCGGCTGAGGGACAGAGTCCAAAAGGAAGACCTTCATGCTTTACTCGATTATAGGGCAATTAACGTCAGACTGGACAAGCTCAATCAGGACTCGCTCTATGGTGCGCCCCACCTCTATCCACCCACCAAGAAAAAATCCACCCCAGCCGATTAACACGGCAAACCATGTGATCGGTGAACCCCTACGAAGAACACATACCTTTGAGAAAAGACAACAATTAGTTATCTTTATCGCCGAATATTTTCCCCTGCACAACTGGCTTCTTCAGTTAAATACAGGTGAATACAATCCCGGAGAAAGTAGTAGTGTTGATGTGACCAGTACCTCATTCTTGGTAGGAGGTAGTCAGTCCCTGAAGCTTGGTTCTGTTCGGTCCTGGTTGTTGGACAGTTGTCTCCTCATTATAAAACTACCTTAATTAGTGAGATTTCTTTTTGTAAACGGGATAATTAATTTAATTGTATTTCTCTCTGAACATATAATAACCAGACTGTAAGTAAGATGAAATTTTTCGTTTAAAAATTATTTTTTCATTATTTATTTGTGTGTGTGCCTGTTGCCTAAATGCCTTGAAAAGCTGAACAGCTCTCTATTGAGCGCGTGTTATGGAAATTCAGGAATTAGTAATGAAGACAATACTCTGATAATAACTCATGTGCTAAATCTGAATAGTTATGATTGCAAGTATTACTGAATAGTGTGCTAACTCCATTAATACTGTGTTAGCTCCATTAATACTGTGTTAGCTCCATTAATACTGTGTTAGCTCCATTAATACTGTGTTAGCTCCATTAATACTGTGTTAGCTCCATTAATACTGTGTTAGCTCCATTAATACTGTGTGACCTCCATTAATACTGTGTGACCTCCATTAATACTGACCAGTATTTTTTTAACAGTTATCTCCAAAGAGGGTCCTTTAAAAGACTGCCTGAACTTTTTCTCTTTTTTTTTTCCTTCCTGCTTTTCGATTTTATTTCGCCCATAACTGGAGAATGCATCATCCGATCGGCTCCAAATTTTCAGTTCTTATGTACGGTGAATAGAACCACATTCAAGGAAATTGTTCCTTGAATGTGGTTCTATTTACCGTACATAAACACTGAAAATTTGGAGCCGTGCTGCATGAGCAAAGTTATTCCATAGATTCCCAGGATCTTAGAATACCTAACATAACTTACAAAACTTTTGTTGTGTAGCTTCAAACATTAACAAAAAAATGGCCTGTTAATATGACGAAGGTGGAGAGTAAACCTCCCCTGCGTAGACGCAGGTTTAACCATTTTACGCGTAAAATCAAGTTAAATAAATTTCAGTATACCTCTTCTAAATGGCTTCGATATTTAATGGCTGATGCATCTTACTGACAGGATAGTACCTATTAAGTTTTGTCTGTGTGAAGGCAAATTTGTAAATATAAAAAAGAAAATGGAATCGTTGGAATATATGTCATAACTGGAAAATGCATCTTCTGATTGGCTTCAAACTTAACGTCCCAGTTTGCCAGTTTTATTGACTAAATAATCCTACTGATCAGTTTCTGTTTGAACGATGCACCTTCACGCCCAGTGTCATTAGACGCAAAACTGAAATTTTACTGAAATAAAAAAAAATGAATCGATGGAATCAGTTCAATTACTTGAAAATGCCTTTTCTGATGGGCATCAAGCTTTCATCGGTGGTAGGCTTTATCACTACTAAGCTCTACACTCACTTTAAGCTATGTAAATTTCAATTTATTTCTTTTATTAAATAAATTATTTCCAATTTAACAGCTAAAGAATACTTTTTCTGATCAGGTTTAGCAATAAACGTTTATATATCATAATTAAAAGTATTTATTTTTTATTTTTGGCCGTGTGGGTGCCAGTTTATCAGTTGTTAAAGCAATTTTGACTAATTGGGTTTTCTTAAAAATATAAATTACATGTTTTCTTTTAGGACTGTATATTATATGAAATAATATATATATATATATATATATATATATATATATATATATATATATATATAAGAAAATAAAAAAGAAATGATGCGTTTTTAGGTTTTTTTTAAATTTAATAAGGATAGACTTTCCTATTTTCTGGCTATGGTTCTGAGTAAACAAGAGAATACCTCTTCAGTTTAGCTTCAAATCTGGTGTTTCCTAATAGAAGGTTTGCATTAGATTTGATTGTGTGTCCTGATTTTCCATATTTACTCAAGGAATTACAATAATTAATCTCTATTTTATGACTTGTAAATGCTTCTTCTGATTCGTTTCAAATCTTCGATGTCTTTATGTAACTGTATTACAAACTTATGCAGCACTTTGCACTCTTCCAATCGCGTTCATTGAGGCACAAGAGACTGGAGTCATGCAAAATGGGGAGACCCTAACCTAACGTGTAGCGACCACGTATGTGCGTGTGTTGCTCACACGCACATACGCACACACACACTCACTCACACACACACACACACACGCACACACACACACACAAAGTGGACAGAGACAGAATGTTCCAGAGATGGGACACAGCAACAAGGGGACACAGTTGGAAGTTGAAGACTCAGATGAATCACAGGGATGTTAGGAAGTATTTCTTCAGTCACAGAGTGGTCGGGAAGTGGAATAGTTTAGGAAGCGATGTAGTGGAGGCAGGTTCCATACATAACTTTAAGAAGAGGTATGATAAAGCTCATGGCGCAGGGAGAGTGACCCAGTAGCGGCCAGTGAAGAGGCGGGGCCTGGAGCTGTTACTCGACCCCTGCAACCACAACTAGGTGAGTACACATACACACATACACACACACACACACACACATACATACGCGTGTAAACAAACCACAATCTCAGGGTGGTGATTCACAACAGAACCTTTATAGAAGATAGCAGATACATTAAGCTTAACAAGACTTTCAAAGAGGGGTTGGTGTTTTCACCCTTTCTGAAAAACTGTACATGGACCGGGCCGCTGGGGCGTTGACCCCCCGGAACACCCTCCAGGTATACAACCTCCAGGTATTATCAGAGTAACGTAGGAATCCTGGTAGAGTGATGCTGGACATTGTTTTCTGAGATGATTATAGGCGAGTCCAGTGTGATCCATTCATAGCCTCAATGGTGAAGCATTGACGGACAACTATAATTCCCTGTGCGACAAGACAGAAAACAGTTTATTAGTTGCCGACTCAGGTGCTGGATGAAGACCAGACATTAGTCTAAAAAGTGCAACTGCCTGCAGGAAACTGTAAGATACTCAACTATCAAACATGCACTGGAAAGTGCAAGATCTATGCCGTCAACAATGGAATGACAAGTGACCCAACGACAGCTGACCATAGTACGTTAACTAAAGATGCCAACCAAAATCGATGCTGAATAAGATGGTAAAGGCTACAGGAAGAGCTAGTATCAATAACGTGTATTGCCCTTTGAGAATAGTAGACAACACCAGTTAACTGGGTAGCCATTGTAATTGCATTTTTGACGGTGGTGAGGTTAATTTATATGCCAAAAATGAAAATACTTCTTGAATCCGACATTCCAAACCCATGGAACCATCTGTGTTCACAATATTAGTAATAAAAGTGAAGTGCAAGTGATTCAGAAACAGTGATCGCAAATCTAATATGGAAAAGAGAATTACTGAATAAGAAAGATGGGACAGCCAGACGTGGATAAAAGGCATTTCCTAAGTTGAGAATGAACATAAAAGAGACAGGAAGACCAAAATGACAGAGACTAAGGCACTCCTCAAGGTACGAAAGAGCAATTTAATTGGCTTTTAATAAAGAGAGACGACGACGGAAACTATTGATTTTGCTGATATCAGTGAGAATCCAGTTGGGAAAGTAATAAAATAATGGAGACAGTAGGTACAATGTGATGGCAATCCAGCTACGACGAAATGCCAGACTTCACATAAAGGCGCTCGACACATGTAATACTTGATGATAGACAGTATCTATCCTGGAGAGAAGCTGTGGAAGTAGAGCATTACGTCTGGTCCCCCAAAACCTTGTTTAGGCAATACAAAGGGCGAATGAAGTCAAGGTGGAATCTGTTTTTCGGCTTCCAAGAAAAAGATGAGACGAAGTTTTCAGAGTTTTCAAATCATGAAGACTCTCAGAATTTAGAATTATATGTAATACTTTCAAGACAAGCAGTAGTCAACGTGGCTGCCTATGATTTGTATTACTCTGGAATGCAGTAATTTGAAAATCAGTGAAGGAGCGCTGAAAGAAAAATGAAAGAATACCATATGAAAGTCCAGCTGGAATCACTACTCTCAGTAGAACACAGTAAGGAAGACTACAACCTGACAGTCCATACCAGCAGAAACGATGTCAAAATTCTTTAGTTACAGGACAGCGCAAATATGAGAGAATCATGATTATTCTGTTTGTGACGACTGCGAGCAAGAGAATACTGGAACACATCCTTAAATAAATCGCAGTGAATGGGATCAAAGAGCACTTGTTAACCTTAACGAAAAAAAATAATCAGCAATGATATTTAGTCAGAGACCGAGGGGTGCTTCACAGACAGAGGATCGATCCTCCACCAGTCCTTGCACTGAATGACCTTCATAGGTTTGACGTTTCATTATAAGCAGTTTTAATATCACAAGAGACGGCCACTCAGCAAAAGTACTACGATAGCCGAGCAGACTGAGCAGACAGGCACCTTATAATATCTTATAATATGTGTATGATTCTTTATCTTTTAACCCCACACCTCTTGCCAACACCTGAACATTCACTTCTCTTACAACTCCATCAATAAATATATTGAACAACCACGGTGACATCACACATCCCTGTCTATATATTGAACAGCCACGGTGACATCACACATCCCTGTCTAAGGCCTACTTTTACTGGGAAATAATCTTCCTCTCATCTACATATTCTAACCTGAGCCTCACTATCCTCGTAAAAACTTTTCACCGCTTTCAATAACCTACCCCCCTATTCTATACATTTGCAACATCTGCCACATTGCCCCCCTATCCACCCTATCATATGCCTTTTCCAAATCCATAAATTCCACGAACACCTCTTTACCCTTATCTAAATATTGTTCACCTATATGTTTCACTGCAAACACTTGGTCTACACCCCCCCCCTACCCTTCCTAAAGCCTCCTTGTTTTTCTGCTATCCTGCTCTCCGTCTTACTCCTAATTCTTTCAATAATAACTCTACCATACACTTTACCAGGTATACTCAACAGACTTATTCCCCTATAATTTTTACACTCTCTTTTGTCCCCTTTGCCTTTATACAAAGGAACTATGCATGCTCTCTGCCTATCCCTAGGTACCTTACCCTCTTCCATTCATTTATTAAATAAAAACACTAACCGCTCCAAAACTATATCCCCACCTGCCTTTAACATTTCTATCTTTATCCCATCAATCCCAGCTGCTTTACCCCCTTTCATTCTATTCACTGCCTCACGAACTTCCCCCACACTCACAACTGGTTCTTCCTCACTCCTATAATATCTTATTCCTCCTTGCTCTATACACGAAATCACAGCTTCCCTATCTTCATCAACATTTAACAATTCCTCAAAATATACCTCTAACTCTCCATTTAATAAGTCTCCTTTCCTATTTTTAACTGACAAATCCATTCTTTGCCTAAGCTTTCTCAACTTATTAATCTCACTCCAAAACTTTTTCTTACTTTCAACAAAATTTGTTGATAACACACACACACACACACACACACACACACACACACACACACACACACACACACACACACACACACACACACACACACACACACACACACAATATATATATATATATATATATATATATATATATATATATATATATATATATATATATATATACATTATATAAAACAGTATTTCCCCATCTGCTCTTTTCTTTAGTTTTAACATAAATCGCACCTAAAAATCTTATTTTAATACATTTCTTACTATTCAGAATTTCAACCTAACGCCATCTAGCTTCACATATAGTCACACATAACATTAAATGACTCTTATTACTTATATCTCTTAACTGGCAATGAAAGCTTTCAAAAGCATTGAGTTGGTAATTGGTTGGGCCTTTGTTTAAAGTTCTTGGTTTCCGAAAAGAAAAGACAGAAGAAATACTATTGAAGACTGAAGAACTAATGTTGCGTTAAACTGAATGACTACAGTTGTCTTAGACTGAAGGACTACTGAAGCTGTTGACTGAAGAACTACTGTTTTCTTAGGTTGAAGTTCTACTGTTGTCTTAGATATGGACTATTGTTGTCTTGAACTAAATGATTAGTGTTTTCTTAGACATAAAGACTACTTGTGTCTCAGACTATAGAACTGAAGTTGTCTTAGACTGCAGAAGTAATACTGTCTCAAACCATACCACGGGCGGGGCTTGAACCCGCGGTCAGAGAGTCTGAAAACTCCAGACCGAGTAGTGATGTTGTCTCAGACTGAAGGACTACTGCTGCTTTATATTAAAGAACTACTGCCTTACATTAAAAGACTATCATTGTCTTAGACCTATTGATTATTGATGTTATAGAATGAAGACTACTGTTATAGAATGAAGACTGCTGTTGTTATAGAATGAAGACTACTGTTATAGAATGAAGACTGCTGTTGTTAGAACAAAGACTACTGTTGTTAGAACAAAGACTACTGTTGTCTTAGACCATGGTACTACTATAGTTTGAGAGTGACTGGAAAACCTTCAAACCAAATGTGATTTAATAGCATAAGAGGATGGTGAGCATCAAAGGGTGTTAGTGATGAGGCCAGGGAGCGTGTGCCTGACACCTTGACCTGACACCTTGACAATGCTCTGTATAGGATAGGAAAGTGTAGTGTACAGTGGCGCAGCTTTATTAGTTTTACTCCTTGACAATGTTCTTTTTTATAGCATGAGAATGTATACATCATGCGACTTGGCCACCTTAGCTTGACACCTTTTAAGCACTGCGTAATTTTCCGGAGGGTAGAGAACTCGTTGCGTGGTTCATCTGTGTGAAAGGTTAAAAGCAGTCACGCGGAGTCAAGAAATGGGTTGGAACAAAGAAAACCTGGAGATAAATGGGGTCCCTAGTAGACCCGAGTGCAATGGTGACCTTGTTTTCTGCAACGTCCACGGGGTCACTTAGCTTCTTACCATCAGAGTTAAGATCAAGATCTGGGTGAAGTACACTCTTGATAGATAACACACGGAGGTCTCCCAGGAAATCAATAATAAGCTTGTCAATATGTAATTATATTCATAATGAAATGGCAAGACTATAAGGGGTGGCAGAGCACCTGAGAAATAGAAGGTAATGAGAACTGATTCAGTGAAGAGGAGTGAAATTCCAATTCCTTTTATCAAGAGCCCCTTCCTCTTTTATCAAGGCACTCCCACCTCCTCTACCTCTTTGAAGGAACACGTACGATTACCTACTTCAATAATGCGGCGAACGCAAGTCACTTTTTCTTGAAATCAATATACCGATCTTCAATGATGATATACATAATGGTTTTAAGAGTGTCGTTATAGGTAAATTGTTCGAGTACAAAGCACAATCGAAGGACAACGAAAGTAAAGATTCGTAAAAATGTTTTCGTGACGTCCTTGGAATGGAGATAGATGCAGCCGACAAGAGCAAACTAACCACAAAAAATAGTAGCTCATCAAGGGATAATGAGCTTGGAGCTTGGGGGTTTAGGCTAAAAGTAAGACAAATATTAGAAATAAACAGAAATCGCTAAATATTTTGAAAGGGTTTGTCCTAACTAGGTCAACATAACAATTAGGTAAATGTTATGCGTGACTATATGTGAAGATAGATGGCGTTAGACTGAGATTCTGAATAGTAAGAAATGTATTAAAATAAGATTTATAGGTGTGTGTGTATGTGTGTGTGTGTGTGCTGAAATATATACTCATCCATGTGTGTATGTGTGTGTATTTAAATATATACTCATCCATGTGTGTATGCAATGTTACTCTCAGTGTATACAAATTATGAGAAATTCTCACCAGAATACATTTACCGTAAGTATGTGTTTTTTACATTGTGTATTACAGTTTAATGTTCCCTTTGAGTGTATATATGAACTACATATAATTATGTTGTGTTTATTGCTTTAGAAAAAAAAAACTTGTTAATTCCAGGCCTTTGCTGCTGTAACGTAAAATCTGGACAGTTTTATGCCAGCAGATCCTCTCAAAAGGGTTCGATGCCATACTACAGAGTTAGTGTCCATCCTCCTCCTCCCTCTCCTTCACACTGAGGTACTGAACTCCTATCAAAACCAGAGAGACTGATTATCTCATCTTCTATTATCTCCTGTATTTATTCTCTGTACCTCTTCATAAAGATATCCTTGTGTTGTACATGTGTCTTATTCCTTAACTTGTCGATGTATCATTATCTTAATGAAACCCGAACCTTCCTTTATGTAGGATACAAGAGCATTAAAAGTGCCAAGGTGGTTACAATAGAAGCTCTCAAGTTATCGCACAGAAATCTTGGCGGAAATTAATATCCGAGAACCTCTGCAGGTATTCCCTTTAAAGAGATACATAATGACCCACGTGTAGTGGCTGGGCCTTTAACCGAAACACACTAACAACACACTAAGGGTATAATACCGAGAAAAATATTCCTCTACGTGAATATCCAGAGTTTACTGTATTAAAAAAAAAGGGCAGAAAAGCTATTAATGAGACATTTATTGCTGCTACGTTCAACTTTCCGGGAGCTTTATTAACTAAAGTATTTTTGAATAATGTTGAACAGGTGACATGCAGCCTTAATGAACCTCGTGGAGTCGAAGGACATTAAATATAACAAACCAACCAGCTAGCACACTGAACAAGTCATACTTGGCAACAGAAAACGTGTGAGGTCGAGTGTGGGCGCGGCGGTGCGGGGAGGCCAGTGCTGCTCCTACGCCAGCAGTGGTTGTGTGTATCGTTTCACGGCTGGCGAGGTATATACACCCTGAGTGTATATATATACATATATCTGTGCATATACACTAAGAATATACTTTACTCCTAATATCGGTGGTAAACGTAGTCTTGTTATTAGTGTGGAGGTGAATTATAGAAATTAATGACCCACGTGCAGTTAATAGGCCTTTTAACATAAACGACGACTTACGACCCTACTTTCACCTGGGCCATTTATTCACCCATTTCACCAGACCCAATTTATGTATCTCATTGAAAGCGTTCGACGTGGATTTCTCATACACGCTGTGTAACAACATTAACAGCTCTGAGCTGCCGTTATCACATCGTGTCCCAATTAACATTTAACGTGGGATTAGCAAACACCTCTCATGTTATCGCTGGAGTTACGACCGACTTTTTTATCGTCAGAGGGAAAAGCCTGGTAGTGATGGACGTCATTTTTAACGACTACACGTATTGTTGTGGATTATTAGAATAGCTGACAAGTGTTGTTAACTGGAAGAAACTTTGAGAGTATTTACATAGCAGTTTTACTTTGATTAATCTAGAGATATAGAAAAGGTAAAGAATTTTTTTTTATCTAGTTAATTTTTTAAAAGATATTTATAGTTGATATATTCTTAAATGCTTCATCATAGCATGTGTGCTACCTAACCCCAGCAAGTGTCACCCCCAGCAAGTGCGTGGGACCCCCAGCAAGTGCGTGGGACCCCCAGCAAGTGCGTGTCACCCCATCAAGTGCGTGTCACCCCCATCAAGTGCGTGTCACCCCTATCAAGTGCGTGTCACCCCCATCAAGTGCGTGTCACCCCCATCAAGTGCGTGTCACCCCCATCAAGTGCAAGTATTTAGTGTGCAGAACATGACTTGGTAAGTAGAATTTAGTCTTCATGCGTTGCATACCCTTCAAGGGAGGTTCCTTGACGCTGGTGAGGGGCTCTTGATCTGTGGAATTGGATGTGTGCTCCAGTTCCCTGAATTAAGCCTGAATACCTTCCACATACCTCCCCACTGGGACTGTATAATCCTATGGGTTTAGCGCGTCTCCCTTGATTATTATAATAATGCGCGTTGCATAGAATACTGTGCAATGGAAAGTAATCAGGTTTGAACTAAAGAGTTGCAAGTGCACTCCTGTTACATGAATCAAACCAGATAACCTCCCATCCTCCAACCCCTCAAGGGAGGTTCCTTGACGCTGGTGAGGGGCTCTTGATCTAGAGAATTGGATCTGTGCTGTGGTTCCCTGAATTGAGCCTGAATACTTTCCATCCCCCCACACATGCACTGTATAATCCTACGGGTTTAGCGCTTCCACCCCATGATTATAATAATACATCCTCCAAGCGATGTATTACCCCTACGGATTTGACTCATCCAGATGATAATCTCATTTGTAGGATTGTAATCTAAATGGGCTTCGTACAGTCGACATTTTAAGAAAATACCATTGGTGCTGGCAATGGGCTCTTGATCCAAGAAACTGGACTTGTCTCCCTCTTCTACGAATGGAATCTCGTAGGGTTTAGAGCTTCTCCATAATACAATGAGCTTCGTACTGAGATTAACTAACGTTAATGTTTATTCTTTGCATTTAAAATGTCTAGTTACTCTTTTTCCCAAATACATTTTATTCCTGTACATTTTTTTTTGTCATTTGGTTTTGCGTTTATTTTTATAACTTTTTTTCAAAACTTGCTTTTCAATTTTTATTTAAATTTCCTTGAAGACAAGAGTAACGGGGAGGAAGTTACATTATTCATGTATGTGAATTTATACATAGTATCAATGCACATACATGCACACAGAGGGGGTATAAATTAAATCGATGAAGCAGAAGGCAAGAGGATGGAGGACGTGGTTGACATGAGGGACGTGAGAATATATGCCCCGTAGCCTGGTGGCCAAAGCTCTCGCTTCACACGGTGAGGGTCCGGGTTCGATTCCCGGCGAAGGGGTGGAAACATCGGACGTGTTTTTTTACACCGGTTGTCTATATTCACCCATCAGTAAAATGGGTACCTGGGTGTTAGTCGACTGGTGTGGGTCGCATCCAGGGACAAAACTGACCTAATTTGCCCGAAATGCTCTACATAACAAGCGGCTTTATGTACAGTAGTATGTCATTGATGTCAGTTAAGCCTGCATACCTTGTACATGCACATGTAGTAAATAAAAATATTATATAATATTTAAGCTGGTGCTCACATACCTGAACATTCATCAGTAACAATGGGACAGACATGTAATCCGACCAGTAGCTCAGCCAGGTAATGACATGTTTGCTCTACGTAACATTGTCATAATGAAAGCTTTCAGTGCGCCCCTAGTTTTTGTTTTACTTAAGTCGGTGGTTGATCTGCCCTTCTCCCACGACAGGGTAAACTGCTTCCACATTGCAGTGTATTAATATAGTATTTCTTAGGTTTTTTGAATCTTATCTCCCAGTGGTAACTTCAATCATGTATAAATTATTTTAAAACCCCATGATCAAAGTGGATAAATGAAATACTTGAGCATCATTGGGGTATCTTCATTCTGGAAACGTTTGGTCAGCTAGTTGCTTCTTCAGTCTAATACAGAGAAGAAAGGTGGAAGATGAGGAGGAGTTTGAGGTAATCAGTCCCTCAGCCTGGTGTCAAAATTGATGGACTGAACATAGACTCCAGACTGAGGGACTGATTACCTCAAACTACTCCTCATCTTCCACCTTTCTTCTCTGTATTAGACTGAAGAAGCAACTAGCTGACCAAACGTTTCCAGAATGAAGACACCTAAATGTTGAACAAGCGTCTCATTTATCAGCTTTGAACATGGGGTTTCTTCGTAGCAGAAACAGAAGGTTCAGTTCTTGAGAACAGCTGGTTTGTATGTAGATATTGTTATTGGGAATTACCATGAAATGATTTAACTACAGCGGCTGTTGTTTTTCGCTCATCCGATATTTCTACACCTTAAAGTATCCATCCGATTTCTTGACAGCCCCTTATGATCGGCTTCAAAATTTTATCACCGATATACCTGACTAACTCAAGTAATTAGTAATCTATCAGTTTTTTTAATCCAATTCTGACATTGATTTCCGTGCATTTAAATCAACCACGGAACGGATGAGGTTTGAACCCATGGCGAGTGAGTCTTAATTCCAGGCCTGAGTTTTAGGACTCTCGTCATGGGTTCAAACCCCACCCGTTTCGTGGTTTGCAACCGTGTTATTAGACAACACTAAGGCTTGTTGTCTATATCTGTGAATTTTTATTTTTAAATGGTTTTGATTTTCTTTAGATCAATATCTTTATGAATGGCTTCAAACTGACGTCACTGACGTATGGCATTTATTAAAAAAGTTCGTATTGGTTTTCTTGAATTGGTGTCCATTTTCTAATTTTAGCATGAATACTGTGATACATGTTTCTGTGTTATATATATCAAACATCAACTACAAGTTTTCAACGCCGATGTTTTTTTTCCCTACAGAAAAATTCTGATTTTTGGATCTTCGTCAATTCGCCAATTTTACGAAAAAAAAAATGGTGGTAGCAAACTAATCCTTCCGGAGCTCTGAGAAATTGTTATATAATACTGAAAATTAAACTGATCGCCACATCTTAATTACCTACCACTTTATTTTAACGCAATTTTTGATAGCTCTTTAGATTAGCGTTTGTGTGACCCCAGTACTAGATAGCAAGATGCTTTTCACTGGGTCACAAACCGCATCCCCATATTTTTGTCAATATTTAACTGAAGATTAACGAATATATTTTTTTAAGTTATCCTTTTATATTGTATTATAATTAATGCAGTTTATATAATTTGATTGTTAGGAAAGTGGTTTTTATGTTAATAAGAAAATCAGGCTACAAGAAATGCATATCCGTTTTCAGACTTAATCTCAGCCTAGGCAATAAATGCTCCCCCCCCCGGGGAGGAGCATTTATTGCTACCAATATTTTGTCTTTGTTATCGGAAAATAAGTCATCAGAAGATGAGACATGCGATAGAAAATGTCTGCAACAAACTTCATTTCATTTATTTACTGTTGGTCACCTTTGTAAAGAAATGCAGCATGACGTCACTCTAGAATTTTTTATTAGCTTGTGAGAGTATGCTATAAACACTTGGTCGTGAGACGGAAAAGTATGAAGGACATTGGTTTAGGAAGAATTCTTAGATATCTAAGAAAGCTGAGTTTATTCAGGCGTTTAAAATAAATCAAATAAATAAATAAAATCTTTTGTATACATGTATGTATGTAAAATATCTTAATGCTGTCTTCCAGCACATCTTGTGTTTCCTGAAGATCTGCTAGCTTTCGTGTACTCAGTGAAACAATAAAAGTTCTTAACTCTGCTATTGCAAAGATTAGTTTAGTCTAATTAGTCGTGTATTTGAGTAACTTGAAGTTCCAGCTCGTGATCCCGTTGAGGCTGCAACTTAACACCTTCAAAAGGCCCTCCTCCTGGGGCGTTTTGATGGTATTAAGTTACAGATGTTAGGCTTATCGAAATCTCTTAATTAAGGTCGTCGATCACTTGGTGGTGTTGCGCCTTTTGGGAAGAGTGGAGAGGATAGGGAGGGAGAGTTGTGGTTGACTTGCAACTCTTGGATGTTTTGAAAGCCGAGATCAAACTAATATTCCCTTTGTGTGGAATGAGAGAGAGGAGGCTGGGGTTGTGGGACACGGGAGACACTTTTCTAGCTTCACAAACGACCGAAACACTTTTAGTTAAGTCACTTACGGAAAAAAATTAAAAGAAAATAAAAGAAAATGCATTATTGGTTTTATTTTAATGTCTTTACCTCGCAAAATACTATTAGCAGATAGAAATTATGATGACATTGCTGACAATTTTGAGGGCCTAAGCTCTGGAAAGATGATGAATAATTTAAGATTATTAGTGGGAGCTACTGGTTGCATTTCAGTGACTTATAAAGTGCATAAACGATGCTGCAAAGTGACATGTCTTTAGAAAACCATTATATTTACAGATACCTTTTATCGCGAGGTTTCGCCCAGGACTGGTCTTTATTCTGAATAACACTCGATAATTTATTTATGAACTTTTCTCTGCAGACTATGGTATTTCAACATGCTTCCTGTATAACCCTTGTGGTTTAGCGCTTCTTTTGATTATAATAATAATAATTCAACATGCTTCTGAGTTTTGGTAATGTCTGAAGCAGCTGCATAAACTGTGGCTTAGTTTAAATAAATATTTCTTTTTTTTTTAAAAGGGAGAGCAAATTGTCAAAACATTTAATACTCTTCGTCTCTCCTCACCATGGTGCTGAGGCTTCACTGGCTTTAACTAAGAACCGACCATCTCTTCTTTTTTCTCCTTCAGCGTAACTAATGGGTAACTTTTTCCTTTTGTCAAAATTTGCTGTAACTTAATTGTAACTTGAATTTTGTATCCTCTGATGGACCTCTGTTTGCCTTAGCCAATCCGTAATTTTCGTTATTTCAGCGAGGTGTTTTTAGATTTATCAAGGTCTCGTGATTCAGTGAATTGGAGCTATTCTTCCTTGAATCAAATTCCACTCCTTCCCTTTCTCCAGGTGCTATATGATCCCTACGGATTTAGATTCCCTAAAAGTATAACTATAGAGGGACACTAGTAACATCTCAGTGTCGTTCCTCTTCTAAGATGACGCCCTGATTCTGGTAAAGACCTCTTAATAAGAGGAATTAGAGCTTCCCCTTCCTCCTGAATCATTCCTGATTATTTAATTTCCAAGAGCTATATTACCTTTAAGTTTAGCGCTTCCTTCTGACTATGATTACAATGTGACAATCCTAACATCTCTTTGGGACTCCCGCCTATAGTATTTGTGTAAAAGGGTCTCAATTCGAAGAATTGGAACTACCTCTTCATTGGGTTAAGTATGAGGGTCTTTTATTGCCCAGGTGCTGTTTGACCCGTATGAATTTAGCGCCGTAACGATGATGTGGCATCTCGTTGGCACTCATCAAACACTGTTATGTCAACTCGTTAGTCAGTGTTCACAAACTGAAGTATTAAAATACGCCGTTCTTCCAAACGGTGTGAAGAAAACACCAACGCCCTGTCTTGTCGAAGACCAGACCGCGATATGCGGACCTATGATCGAACCTCCACTCCTTTCCTTAAAGGAACCACACGATTCCATGTCATTGCATCATTTTGCTTTTTATGTAGTTCCAGTTTGAGTGTGAAGTGGGAACAGTTTAGGTGCTTTGAGTCTTACTTCAGATAGCTTGTTCCTTCAAGGGCAGAGAGTGCCTTGATGTTAATGAATGACTGTTTATCTAAGGATATGGAGCTACCCTTCATTGTAGTAAAATCTGATTACCTCTCATTCCCTAACGGCTTGACAAAGCTCCTGGAGAGCTTTATATTTCCACAGTAAAATGTTACATTAGTTATATGAAACGTTTCACTACGATTGACTTTTTCAGGACTGAAAAAGCCAGTCGTGGCGGAACGTTTCCTATAATAAATGTTAGTTACATCTATGTCCATTTACCTAACATATTGTCCGTAATTTTACCATTACTGATATAGGTACACGTTACTTTGCTACCACCAGGGAAACTCATTGCTCCAAATAATGAGTTTAAGAGTATTACATTAACTCTCCAGCGAATCTGATTATCTTCTGTTTTGACATAAGTTTCATTTGAACTTGTACATCTGTTCATCATTTAAAACGTCTGATGAGAAAGACGAAGATGACGCTCTAGATCCAGTAGTCAGCTGACAGTGCAGAGATTCTGTCTATCCCAGATGACAGCATTTAGCTTTTAAGTAATATTGTAGCTTTTATGGTGTATGCTGTTACCTGCGGATTCATACAAAAAATGAAAGAGGAAGTACGAAGTGAAATAGTGTAGGCCTGCTGATAGACCTCGTGTGTAAAGACGGGAATGTCAGCTGGTTTCAATCCAAACAGGTTAAACGTTAATGTGTAGCATGTGATTTGCATGCAGTAATGTATAAACTGTCATGACACATTCTGCAAACTGTTGATTAAGCAGCTAAAACTTTCAGAATATGAATGTACTAAAAAGGCTTCTGCTCTGGTTAATGTAATTGACATAGTAATCAATATCAGACGTCGAAAACAGTGGACATTGCATGAGTTGTACATGAGTAATGATGGCACTATGTTACGTAAATGTCTGTTAGGGGAAACTAATTGAGTGTTTTGGTGATTTCTATTTTGGGGCTATGTTTAGATGGCTGTGGAAGTGTTAGTTTGTGACTTTCAAAAACAAAGTTGTAGAAGATAATTTTTTTTTAGCAAATGATAAGATTAAGTTTGATGCTCCCTCATTGCAATAGCCAATTGTATGACTTCGGACAATTCACCCACAGCAACAGTGTCACACTCCTCGCATTAGTATCTGTTTTTGCCACTGAGAAATCTCGCAGAATTCGCTGATCTTGTCTCAGCATATCCAATGATTTACGAAAAACAACAAACCAGAATACTTTAGGGGCTGCAGAGAAGTTGCGTTATAGGTTTGAATCAAAGGATCCGGCCTCTTGAATGTATGAGTTTAAACATCACGGTACTTATGAAGATAGCAGAATTAACACATCTTCTGCTAGGTATACTGTTGACCACTGTGAAGAATTTTACGAAGCCCAGAAATTAACACTGTATGATGGTGATGTAATGGTTGACTTTATAGTTATAGCATCAATATATTCACTCCAAATGGACGGCAAAACTTTGGAAAGTGATTGAAATTGCCAATCCACAAGATAGATGACTATGCCTGTCATAAAATAATTCAGATGTCAAGAGTCACAGATTGTCTGTGCAACAAAGTGAATTAGTGCCAGTGCTAAGCTCTTATTACATCGATTCAGAGAGAGATATACTTTTCCCTCTGGTTTTGTGTCAGGTTTGTTGTTTAGCGCTTCTTTTTTATTATAATAATAATTTGTGTACATGATGTTTTCTAGAAGATGGATAGTTTCCAGGGCTCTCTCATTAGAATTTAAATAGCTGTGTTCTGCAAATCCAGAAAACTTGGGCGATGCCCAGAGTGGTTTGGAAACAACCAAAAACTCGCTCTGGCTGTCCCGTTGCTACTTATAAAATGTACTTGACCCCTTGATTCGCCACCACCTCCTGCATATACAATTCAAATTACGTTGACATACTGAAAATCCCATTAAAAGCCTGGGTGTGTCATCAGTAGATCTGATAATAGACATGGTACTCTACATCGGTGCATTGCAAGTAAACTGGTCTGATAACGAAGCATGGCAATTTTTTGTATTAAGACCTCAGTGTCTTTGTAAGATAAGATAAGATTTCTTCGGATTTTTAACCCCGGAGGGTTAGCCACCCAGGATAACCCAAGAAAGTCAGTGCGTCATCGAGGACTGTCTGTCTTATTTCCATTGGGGTCCTTAATCTTGTCCCCCAGGATGCGACCCACACCAGTCGACTAACAACCCAGGTACCTATTTGCTGCTAGGTGAACATGACAACAGGTGTAAGGAAACACGTCGAAATGTTTCTACCCGCCGGGAATCGAACCCGGGCCCTCCGTGTGTGAAGCGAGAGCTCAAGCCACCAGACCACCGGGACACTCTTGCATTACGATGGAAACGAAATCAGGGTTGAAAGTAGAAATATCGGCAGCATCTTTCAGTGGCATTGTAGGCATGCTGAGTGGTAAATCTTTGACACGTGTTCTATGGGGAAATTTCTCATGAACTGGAACCCTTGTCAGGAAAATCAGCTGCTTCTCGAGCTGATATAATTGATGCTGAGACAACCTTTCTCGGAACTCTTCAAGGATCACAGGCTGTTACTCAGATATATCGATCTATCGGTCTGAGGAATTGGACCTCTTGGTCTTCTTCCTCAGACCGAACCTAATTACCCCCCAATCCCCCCTCCCCTTTCCCATCTTCCCCATCCTCCCTATTCCCTTTCCTCCTCCTCTTCATCCCTCCCTTATTTCCTTCCCATTTTTACCCTGGGAGCTTCTTTCCACAGGCATTCTAGTTCCTAGGTAGGGGGAAGGGTATCGTAGTCCATCCCATTCCATTGAGGTTCTTGGCGGTGGTGTAGTTTGCTGTGGAATCTGGATCGCCTGGGGATGTCCTTCGGGCGACGGGTGTATCTCTAGCGGCCACCTTTCGGATTCCGGGGGTGGTGGCCGAAGGCGGTATGCTTTGTGGCGGATATCCGGCCGCCCTCTCTTTTGTCCGCCGAGGTGGCTCGGTGGATGTGAGGTTGCTATCCAGCATTGCTGGTTTACTGGCATGAAGGGTAGGTTATGGCACGGGTTCCATGCAGCATCGGCACTACTTGCGATGTTGAGGTCCTCTTGGGTGCGGAGGGGGATTTACGCCCCTTTCATTCCTCCTAGGAGCTATTCCTCCACGTTCCCCCCTTTTTTTATTCTTTTTTTATTTTCTTTTCTTTCTTTTTTTTCTTAAAAACAAAAAGAAAGAAGTAACCTAACCATGGATGCCCTAATCTGTGAACCTACCCCCGGGCCCCTTGATACTGCACCTAGTTCCGACCCTACCTCGTTAACGGACAACCCTAATACCCCTGTACCTCTTGCTGGTGCCGGTTCGTCACCTGCTTTAGGTACCGGGGACTCGACTGGCTCTTTTGATATGTCTGATTCGCTATTCTCTGACCTTGATTCTGGCTTCTCCCTTAACGGTGCAGCAATTTTCGAATTGCCCGCCCGTCACACGTCGGACCACCCCCGGTCCCGCGCACAAACGACCACGACCCTTACATGACGATTCGACACTTCCTTCTCGTTCGTCTCAGAAACGACTAGCTCGTCACGCACTCCCCTTAGACACTTTTGTTTCACACTACTCAATGGACAAAATTTTTTACTCTATGACCGACTTCTCCTAATACCTATCTTTCAGATCATAGTATCGGTAAGGCTCTGCTACGCCATGTAGGTAAAGATATCTCATTTCACGCTCTCAAGAGCGGCACTCGCATCATCACGGTCTAGAATGCTGGCCAAGCTCGCGATCTTTCTCTCCTCACAACCATAGATACTACTCCTGTTACTATTGACAAGCACCATTCCCTCAATTCTTGTTGTGGTTCTGTCATTTTGCCCCACACCATTGTCCAACGGAATTTCCAGACATGTGGTGATGACATTTTCGAGCAGCTTGAGGGTCCAAGAACTCCTATCCTTAAAGTTGACATTTTTGTCCTCCCTGCCAATAAGCGAAGACGTTATCCTTGCAATATAGCTCGTTTAACGTTTGACTGCCGAGAACTTCCACCTTCGGTCTACATTGCAGGTCAGCGTTTACAAGTTCGAAAGGTGACCCCTACACCGCAGCAGTGTAGAAACTGCTGGCGTTTTGGTCATCCAGCAAAATATTGCAGGTCCATGGCCGAATGCCCAGTCTGTGGTGCTGACGACCATGCCAGTTCTTCTTGTACTCTACCTCCCTCTTGCCTTAACTGTCATGAGGCACATCCATCGTATTCTCGCCATTGTCAGGTTTACCTGAATGAGCGGGAAATCCGTTGTCTCAAAGAGGCAGAAGGCTTCTTATATGCTATAGCCGTCTCTCATCTACGCCTTCAAGGGAGACTTCCCCGCATTTCCTATTCTCGCATTGCTAGACGTCGCCCCGCTTCTGGGGTCCCAACTTCCACGGCTTCCTCTGTGGTCGCCTCATCCTCAATCACCCCTGTCTCGAATCCTTTTGATGTTCTTGGCTCCGAGGTCCCTACCTGGGCTTCCCATACTGTCCACACTCCTTCCTCTACTCACTCGCACAATTCTGAGTCTACACGTCCTCGTCCTTCACCTAAACCTCAGCGCCCCCCTTCTTCTCATAAGCCCGGCAAAAAATCCCTACTGCCAGGTTCTTCGCCTCCAACTAGTTCTGTAACGTGTGTGGAGGTTCATCCTCCTCCTCATACACTACCTTCATCCCCTGTCCCCTCCCAAGTCCCTATGACAGTTTCCTCTTCTATCTCCTCGTCCTCTACTTTAGTACAGTCTATAGACTCCCTGATAGTTGCTCCCTCTTCTTCCATTTCTAATGTTGTCCCACATTCTGCATCTTTGACTTCCGAAACACTCGAAGCTATTGCAGAATATATTTCAGAGACTGGACCGATGATGGACACTACTCCACCTGAGGTTCCTCATCTCTCTTCTTCGTCTCAACCCCCCCTTCCTTCACAACGTCCTCCTCCCTCTCTGATTACAGGTCTTCCGCTGCCTCCACACGTGGACTTTTCTAACCCTAGTCCATAGATTCCTCTCACTTCCACTTATATCTTTCTCTCCATAAATCATGGCTTATTTGCAGTGGAATATCCGAGGCCTCAGGGGTAACCGGGGTGAACTTCAGGTGTTGCTCTCCCAGTTTTCCCCTGTTGGTGTCTGTTTGCAAGAACCCAAATTACAATCCACTGTTATCAGGCCCTTTTCAGGCTATGATTTGTTGTAATCATCGGATCCTTTTTCCGATGGAAAATTTAACGAAAGTGCTCTTCTTATACGCACTGGTGTTCCATACCGTCAGCTCTATGTCCCTTCTTCCTTACATTACACCGCAGCCCGTATCCACTTGAATAAGTGGTATACACTCTGTTCTTTATATCTCATCCCTTTGCGGGCATTGTCTATCCCAGATGTTGATTTTCTGGTTTTTTCCTTACCGCCACCCCTTCTATTACTTGGCGATTTTAACGCACACCATATTCAAAGTCATCTGACGGCGTCGGATTCGCAGCAGTGTTTCCGGATGTCGTACGAGGGCATCTATTACCCTCGGCTAGCATATTTACGGCTGAATTGTATGCCATTCTTGTGGCACTTATCCGTATTGCATCTATGACTGTGTCACCATTTGTGGTCGTTTCAGACTCCGTTAGTGCTTTACAGGCTATCCGTAAAATTGATACACCTCACCCCCCTAGTTCTTCGTATCCACCTTTGGTTACGCTGTATCTTTAGCAAGCATAAAGATATTGTTTTTTGTTGGGGCCCTGGTCATGTTGACGTACAGGGCAATGAACAGGCAGACACTGCTGCATGGTCAGCTGTACATGACCTTCCAGTTTCATATAGAGGTGTTCCTTTCACGGACTATTTTGCAGTCATTGCTACCCACCTTCGCACCCGTTGGCAACAACGCTGGTCTGACCTGCTGAATAACAAACTTCATTCTATTAAACCGGTTATAGGTTTCTGGCCTTCTTCTTGTCACCAATGTCGGGGTTGAGAGACTACACTCTCCCGTCTTCGCATCGGCCACACTCGTCTTACTCACGGGTATCTCATGGAGAGGCTCCCTGCCCCTCTCTGTGAGCATTGTCAGGTTCCAGTGTCTGTTCGACATATTCTGTTGGACTGCCCACTCTATCAACGAGCACGCAAAATTTACCTCCAACGGCGTCTTCGCTCTGCGGCCCTTTCTTTACCTTCCCTTCTTGCAGATGGACCCTCCTTTAATCCTGACTCTCTCGTTGACTTTTTGACAGAAACTGACTTACTACACAAACTCTGAAGATTATACCTCTAGCACCTCCCTCAGTCCCTTCTACCTTGATCTCTTGCTACCCTCTATCCCTGCACTATCCACCATCCTGCTGCACTCCATACCCTATCTAATCATCCATCTCCCTCTTACAACCCATTCTCCCTGCATCCTGCAATAACCTGCAGCGCTGTATAACCCCTGTGGTTTAGCGATTCTATTTGATTATAATAATAATAATAATAAATGTTACTCAGATTAATCAACTATGTTTTGAAATCTTTCAAAAGAGATAAGCAGCACCAACAATCAAAACCCGGCGACTGATGATAACTTGTCATTCCAGCTCCAACGTCAACGTACTCATCATTAAGGCACATTCTAGAAAGCAACGAACACCACATGTCGCCCTTATGAACTTTGGAAAAAAAATATTTGCACGTTCCTTCAATTCTGGGCCAGTATCCCCTCCAACACTGCTGAAGAATTATGTGGTCAAATGAGATGCGCAGTTTTACTGCTGGTATATCATGCACAAGCAGTCGCCACTGCTGAGTTACTTAGGGATGTAACTGTTTCTTTACCATTACTCTCATGGAAGATCCAAATGATGAGTGAATAGTTGTTAAGAAACACCCAAACTGCGTTCGGCGTTTTAATCTGTACTTTCATTTAAACTGCCTTTTGATTCATATATTTAATACTATCAGTTACGTTTTGCATGTAGGACATAATCCCTTTAATTTTTTTTTTCTCCAAAACCAACTTTGTATTTCCTTAATGGAAAAAACACTTGACTTAACACCTAGTCTCTAGGGATGGTTTCTGTCCCATGTTTATTTCTTTTTCGACCATTTTTTTTTAAGCTACTTAATATTTATAGTTCATGATAGCTACCTATTTTAAATAAAAAAAAACTTTTTGTAACATGTTAAATATTGCTCAACTACAAGAATTTTACCATCTTGAATGCGATGCTAAGGTGTTTGCAAATGCGTTTGAAGCAAAGTTGTAACCGTAAACAATACAAGCCCATTTTATTTGTGAATATCCTGGACTTTTTTAGCATTCTTGAAAAAATAATAAGGCCTGGTCACAGACCGGGCGGCGGGGGCGTTGACCCCCGGAACTCTCTCCAGGTCTCCAGGTATGATGGTATTTATCGGTTCTTGTTCAAGGACACTGGAAGGTTAACTTCTTTCCACAGATGACTCAACGCACCATTTTAGTTTTGTCCTCCTTGAAGTGTTACTGTTCACTTGTAGTGTTGCAGTTCACCTCTAATTACTGTTGCATTTTATAAGTAGCGTATTGCAACTTTAGACGAAGTTTTTTTTTTATTTTTATTGCAGATCCTTCAAATAGTGTTGATTTTTTATTAGGAAGTCGAGTCGAAAGTGTGGATGATGGTGGTTATAGTGTGGATGATGGTGGATATAGTGTGGATGATGGTGGTTAGTGTGGATGATGGTGGTTATAGTGTGGATGATGGTAGTTATAGTGTGGATGATGGTGGATATAGTGTGGATGATGGTGGTTATGGTGTGGATGATGGTGGTTATAGTGTGAATAATGGGGATTATTTGTGATTGGGTGGATGGTAGACTGTAGCACTGAGTGTGTGATGGTGAGTGTGTGATGGTGAGTGTGTGATGGTGAGTGTGTGATGGTGAGTGTGTGATGGTGAGTGTGTGATGGTGAGTGTGTGATGGTGAGTGTGTGATGGTGAGTGTGTGATGGTGAGTGTGTGATGGTGAGTGTGTGATGGTGAGTGTGTGATGGTGAGTGTGTGATGGTGAGTGTGTGATGGTGAGTGTGTGATGGTGAGTGTGTGATGGTGAGTGTGTGATGGTGAGTGTGTGATGGTGAGTGTGTGATTTGATTGTGTGATGGTGAGTGTGTGATGGTGCTGCTGCTGAGGCTTCGACAGAATATCTTACATATTCATCGTAATGATGATTTACTAAGTTTCTAATAATGATACTAACAAATATTTTTTATGTCATAAAAGGGTTCTATCCAGATTAAAAAGTTATGAAACAATCCTTTTAAATGCAATATTCAGTTTTAGCAATGTTTCATAAATTTAAGCTTGAATTAAATGCTACATTTTTTTTTTGTAGCTGCATGAACAAGTTAGCGTTTAATTTTAAATATATCGCAGCGTGTTTAATGGGAATACAGCATTTAAAAATCTGAATAAAGCCATTCTCTTGTTCATTTAATTACACATTTCAATCACATTTCAGTTTTAGCCTTGCAAGGGAGAGTTAATTTATATACCCTACTGGGTTTTTTTTTATGAAAACCAGCGAATCATGTTATGGTTAAATTTTATTAAAAAAAAAAAAAAAAAATCCCAGAACAATATTATGTACGTGTAAACCAAAATAAATGCTGGGTGTTCTTGTTTGTCCTTGGGAGAGTGTTACTCGTGTAGAGTCTACCACCACGTACAAGTGACTTAGGTCTAATGACTGTGCTTGGGAGATAGTCCCACAAGCACAGTCCTCGGAATGCTCTGGCCATGTAAAGTTGATCTAGCTATAGAAAAATGATTTATGAATATATTTTAGAAGAGAAATAAGAGTTAAGCCTTGGCATAACTGTCGCTCAGCGCTTAACACCTCTAATATTCAACAAGTTGATTGAACGGGTTGAATGGCTCCCGACCCCACCCAGTAACTTTGTGTGTGCGCGCGCGCGTATGCTCACCCACAAGTACTCACCTATATCTAGGTGCAGGGATAGTCTCAGCTCCTGGCCTCGCCACTTCGCTGCTGATGGGTTTAGTGTTCTGGCATCGAGAGCCTTATCGTGCGTCTTCCTAAAGCTGTTTTGGATTTTGTCCCCACCATTCTACTGCCGTGGTTTTCACTTCCTGACTACTTTAAGACAATTCCTCCCTGTCCACCCTATGAATTCCTTCCAGTATTTTGCATATCATTATATCGCCTATACTCCTCTATTCTAATGTCATCAGGTTTAGCTTTCTAAACCCCTTAACTCCGGGACCAGTCTCGTTTTCTCCAAATTCTTAACATGTTTGAGCAGGTGTAGGTGTCATACTGGCGCTGCATACTCCAGTACGGGTCTGACATGACCCGTATATAGCGTCGTGAGCGACTTCTTGCTTTAGTTGCTGAAGGCAATAATGTTGCCAGAATTACCGACAGAATGTTAAGTAAAAGGACACAAATGCAACTAATGCGACATTTTATTGTGGCAACGTTTCGCTCTCCCGGAGCTTCAAGCCGTTACGGCTTGACAAAAATATTACATTAGTTGCGCTTGTGTCCTTTTATTTAACATGCTGTTTTCTAGGTTTTCTAGATGGTCGTTTGCTGTGGAAGTTATGTTATTGACGTGCGCCTCAGGCAATATTCTCTGTTCAGTGACCACCCAGAGGTCCTCCTTGAGTGAGGTTTGCAGCCTTTGCATATCCCTAATCCTGTGTTCAGTTTGGAGTCGTCTTTGCCCATTTGCATTTGCATTTTGCAATTTATGTTTAGAACTTGTATCAGGTTATTACTTAACTATCAGGGAATATTGTATTCGTAGGGTTAATATGGACAAGAATATGGGTTTAGAAATAACAAGCTTACTAACCGTTATTTTTTTTTCCCCGTAAATGATATTGGATTGATGATTATGGCAGTGATTGTTTCTCAGTGTAGTACACAACACAAATAATGCGCACACAGGTCTAGATCGGACCGAAACGTCGTCATAAGTTTCTCTTATGTGCGGGTTATTTGTGTATTGTTCCAGTCACGGTATTGAGTTTTTCTTGTTTTTTTTCTCAGTGTAGAACCGTAGTATTAGATTACGTTGTAGGGATACAAATGGTTCCAGGTTTACCAGCGTGAGACAGAAGCATATATATTTTTTCCCTATTTTACACTTCATTCTTGGCAGCGTCAGCCTGCTGCTGCTCAACGGTAGGTAGGGAAATAAATGCTGCTGCAGTGAGGCATTTCATGTTGTCTGTTGTTTATCTTTGAAGGGATGTCTAAAATCACCTTTTCTAATCCCAGACTGTTTATCTCCGCTGACTTTGCATTAGTCGTTAGCTTCTCTTTGTAGAAGTAAAAATAAAGTTAATTGAGGCAGAACTTTGAAATTTCGACCTTTTGTTACCCTTTACTATAACGTTTTTATTACATATCTTAGTCTTGTCTATCTAGTAACTGTGTCTACCGTTTTATTCTCTTATTGTTTCGTGCATTTGCATCTGTCTTGTGCTGTTTTTTTTCTTGTTATCTTGTATCTTATGACATATCTTAAGCTATATGCATGTTATTTTCACCTTTGTCTTAATTTAGAGATAACAGGAATTATGCTTAATTATGCTATCTTAACCTACATTATTGAATGTATTTTTTTATCTTCTATCTTGTTATCTTTCCGTGTAATTTTATGCTATCTTGCTTTTGTTATATGTAATAGTTTTCTTTATTTTCCTGCATTATCCTCTTTTTTTTCTGTTCCATGATCTTTTAATATATTTTCTTATTTCTTTATATTATTTTTTACATTATCCTGCTGCTTGTTTTTTCTACACTTTATTCTTGTCTATGCCTATTTTCCCCCCCCTTTTTTCTCAGTATCATTCTATTTATCATTCCGGAAAATCTAGTTTTTTGTAATTTTTTTTTTGTCTCATAATTTGCCTTGCATATATCTCATTACTTTTCTCTATCTACTTTGTGTAATTTCTTAATCTTTTATACATAAAACTTACCTGGGAATTTGTTTTAATATAATACTCTAGGGTTGTAGCTGAGAATATAAATTTATCAAGCCAACCAAATTTAGGACTGGAAACTCCTTATAAATTATAATAGGACGATCATGGAACTTGATAGATTAAGCACTGATCAATTTGATGGGATAAAACAAGGAAAATGGTAATCAGAAAAAAGGTAATGTACCCAAAAAAATGTTAAACGGTTATTTCCTATTTTTTTGGACCTGTTTGTCTTTTTTTATTGATGTGTATTTTTTTAATTTAAATTTACCCTTTTATATTAAACATTATGAAAATCTTGTCTTTTGTCTGACACCTTGTGGGGGTAAACGTTAACCAATTACCTTGATGTGGAGAACAGCGAGGGGACCATGAACTGGATACTCCATGCTGTTCCAACTCTACCCAAAGAACCAGTGTTCCAGTCACTTATTCAACTATTCTCCAGAGGCCGAGTCCCTTTGTCTACATCCTCTGTTTAATAAAGAGTAGTAGCAGCATTTATCAACACTTTTCTTTATATGTCGTATTCTCAATGGAGGGACTGACCACCTCAAATACTATTCCTCCTAGGTTGGTGGACTGATTACATCATTTCACTACTACAGCTACTGCCTCTGTATTTGACTGAACCCTACTGTGTAGACGAAACGTTTCAACAGTAAACATACCCAACTGCTGCATACGTGTCTCAATCATGAACTTGTCGGTAATTTATGCCATTTTCAAAATAACGTCCATTTTTTTTTCTAAGAGTGCCTAAAATTTCTTGCAGAGTTCCTCAGGCTTCTTGGTCATTTCTTGTGATCTCTCCTCCTTCCATAAAGGTGATTCCCTAGTCCTTTACTGTCTGCCTCCTGATGTGGTCGTATAGCAACTTTGGGTTGGATTTTGGTCTGGATGCCATGTCATTCTCGAATTATCGTTGAACCTCTTTTCATACCCATAAATATTTTATTCTAGTTTTGAAGATCGCTTCCTTGTTTTCCTACATTCATTGTTTTCTATATTTTTATGATCAAGCACCTTTTGAGTTTTGTCTCCTTTTGCATCTCATTATTCTTGCTATTGCTGCTTCTGCTCCTGGGTATGAATTAATTATCTGCCTACCCACTCTTCCGAAATACTTCATTATTTCCTTATCCTTGTTCCTTTCGTTTCCTCTCCACTGCACTTCAATCAGTAATTGCTTCTTTTCTGTGTATAGGAATTTTTAGTTTCTCTCGTCCTTATGCTATCTCAGCTTCTACATGGTGTTCGAAACTCCGGACTGTGGTAATTCATTAGTTGAGAAAAGTCTCTCGTATACAGTATCCCCAATATCAATATCATTCAGAGTGAATACAAGGTCAAGCCTGTTAGCGTTGTCACCACAACTGGGCATGAGTTTATACATGTAACCTAGGGGCTGCATATCCTCTCTCTCTCTCTCTCTCTCTCTCTCTCTCTCTTCTCTCTCTCTCTTTCTCTTCTCTCTCTTTTCTCTCTCTTCTCTCTTCTTTCTCTCTCTTTCTTTCTTTCTTCTCTCTCTCTCTCTTTCTCTCTCTCTCTTCTCTCTTTCTCTCTCTCTCTCTCTTCTCTCTTTCTCTCTCTTTCTCTCTCTTTCTCTCTCTTTCTCTCTCTCTCTCTTTCTCTCTCTCTCTCTTCTCTCTCTCTCTCTTTCTCTCTCTCTTCTCTCTCTTTCTCTCTTCTCTCTCTTCTCTCTCTCTCTCTCTTTCTCTCTCTTTCTCTCTCTCTTCTCTTCTCTCTCTTCTCTCTCTCTCTCTTTTCTTTCTCTCTCTCTCTCTTCTCTCTCTCTCTCTCTCTTTCTCTCTCTCTTCTCCTCTTCTCTCTTCTCTTCTCTCTTTCTCTCTTCTCTCTCTCTTTCCTCTCTCTCCTCTCCTTCTCTTCTCTCTCTCTCTCTCTCTCTCTCTCTCTCTCTCTCTCTCTCTCTCTCTCTCTCAATACTTAACTTTAAACCTGAGTGGGAGTCGACACCTCTGGGGTTTACTTTTCGTGCTGTGGAAACTTAGAACCTGCCGTTCAAGCTCCGTAAACATGCTTCATCACTCTTCACGTACCAAGAGACAACTTTTACTCCCTACGGCGCTAGTCGTCCTCTTGTATATTTTCAATCTCGTGTGGTCCTCCCAAAATTCTTCCTCTTCAATGAAAAACTCCGCTTGTCTTACCTTTTCGTAAGCCAGGTACTTCAGGCCATACATCTCTTAGCTATTAGTACAATTTGGAAGTTGTTAGTAGAACACTTGGTTAACAAAAGCTTAACTTGGTACTTGGAAATCAGAAATTCTATCCCCCTCATCAGTATTTTTTTTTTCACAGGGCCATTCTACCGCTGAGACCATAATCTACTTGTGTACGTATGTTTACACGGCTTTGCTAATAATCGATCGGTTGTATTTTTTTTATCTTTGGAAAAAGCTTGCGACACTACTTGGCGTAACATCTTAGCCGAGGCTCATTCCTAAGGCCTTAGAAGGAGTCTGCCACTTTTCCTTGGTTTTCATCGCAGTGTCCGCGTGGCACTCCTTCAAGCTGGATGAAGTCCAGCTTGAAGAAGAACCTCAAGCTCTTCTTAATTCCTGCTCTTCTTCCTGGTCTCTATTTAATGACGTTGCCTCTATTCTCCATACGTTGTTTAGTAGTGTTTGTCGAAGATTTTTGCTACCGCTTGCGCTGGTGTTAACTGTGTCTTGTATTGGCCTGTCTCCCGTTTCCTATTGATTATTTTTTTTTAAACGCACCAATTTATTTTTCTAAAACGCACCAGTTTTTTTTCTAAATCACACTAATTAACTTTCACAAGACGTCCTATTATCCCTCGTACCCGTGGCTCCGGTATCCCTGAACAGTCACATTTCTGTCTTTTATTAAATCATCGAATGCCTGGAAGCCCCACATAACCTTTCTGAAAACTGCTTGTCATAGCCGCCAGAACTTCCTCAAAACTCTAGCGCATCTTTCTTGATGGGACTGATAAACAAACACTTTTTCACCTTCATTCAGCTCTAATCTTATCTGAACTAGATAACGGTAACCAAATATATTCTTCAACATTTCCCACTATTTCTATCCTTGTTGTTGATTCGCCGGTACTCTCCCGGCCCAGGTCTTTTCCAGATGGTGACCCGGCCTTGGCTCCCTGTCTTGGGAGTGTCTGAGACCTGTGTCTCCCATGGGAGGAGGTACAAGTACCTCCTCATCGTCTGGGACCAACTGTCCCCAGGCCTAGCCACATTTCTCGCCCTCACGGGGCTCGTAAGGAGAAGCTAGGCCTCTCTGGTCTGCCACCTGCACCGCCCCAGGGGAAGGGGCTCGAGGGAATGGCAGTCTTGTGAGATGGAAATAGTAGCAAGCTCTTCTACCCTTGATAACATTCATAATATCATCCGATATTATTGTACTCACTTTCATGACCTTCACGACCACATATAAATGGAAAATATTAGCATTGCTAATCTGCTTAATCTCTCTGTATTCGATCTCTTGGCTTAACGTTCACCTTACATCGTATCGTACTTTCTCCTCCCTCCTTGGGAAGTTCCGACATTTCATGTTAATTCTTACCCTCCCCACCCCAGTATCAATAGGTAACAGTTCACGTGCCTCCTGCAACGTTGCATTCACTCTTTCTTGACCACTTCCAATCTCTATCTCATGTTAACGTAGTGTACACTGATAGTTCTATATGCCTCGATGGTATCGGGTGTGCAGCTGGTTTTCCTAATCGAATCATCAGAGGTAATTTATTAGAATTGGGCTGCATTTCCAATGAAGTTATATGCAATTTTCACTATCATAATTCACATTGTGACCATGTCTGCATTCGTAGTTACTTCGGGCTACTAAAGTGCTTTACAGGCTATTCAGACATAAGACTATCTTAGTCTCATCGTCCACTGCATGTAGCTTTAGTTAGGTCGGATTTCTATTAAGTGCTGAGAAGAATGTTGCTGGGTCCTTGGACATGCCGATGCTCAGGGCAACGGACACGCAGACTCAGCCGTTCGGTCAGTTAATCAGGACATCCAGATTTCCCATAGGGGCATTCGTTACTGTTAATGTTTTTAGTTTTCTCACCACCTCTGCAAGAGGTGGTCCAACGGTCCGCGTTGGACCACAATAAAATTTCTGTGAAACCATATCTAGGTTTCTTGCAATCTTCCCACCTTCGTTGGCTTTGGGAGTCTAGACTGCACTCTCGTGTTTATGTATGCGGCTCACTCATGGGTACCGTATAGCACCACTGAGGATTGTCAGGATGCTCTGTCCGTTCCACATATCCTAATAGATTTTCCTGCCTATCTGAGGGCATACAGAATCCACTTACGACATGTAAACCTCCCCATCACTACTCTCACTGGTCGCTACACTCACACTCCCACCTTTGATGCAGACTCTTTGACGTTTTAGCTGAAACTAACCTGTTGCACTGACTTCGCTTTAAATTTTATTTTTTGCACTGACCCCAAACTCCAATAACCCCTAACTTTACTAACCTCGACCCCACGCACACTCCTAACCTTCGCACATTTCCATTTTCCCATTTTCGCATTTCCCCTCCCAACAACACCATACAACCCTTAAAGATATAGAGCTTAATTTGATGATAATAATAATTAATAATAATAAAGTATGAATCCTCCCTGTATCCCGTTCTTCCAAATGATTATAATTTAGTTAATGCCGTAAGTAGGTCCTGATCATAGTGTTCATATACTTCAGGTTTAAATGTGTTCGCACGGGTTTGCAAGGCAAGTTTTCAAAAGTAAATACAATGGGAGCGTCTCCTTGCTCGAAAACGCTCTTCATAAAAATTTGACAACTACTTACAGACGTTGACTTCAATACCTGAAGTTTACCTGGAGAGAGTTCCGGGGGTCAACCTCCCCGCGGCCCGGTCTGTGACCAGGCCTCCTGGTGAATCAAGGCCTGATCAACCAGGCTGTTACTGCTGGCCGCACGCAGTCCAACGTACGAACCACAGCCTGGCTGGTCAGGTACCGGCTTTAGGTGCCTGTCCAGTGCCTACTTGAAGACAGCCAGGGGTCTATTGGTAATCTCCCTTATGTATGCTGTGAATACTACATAGTAGAATGGAAAACGTTTAGAAATGACACTGTATCGTTCAGTTTACAAGCTCCGTTTACAAGGTTAAGTTAGTGACTCTTAACGCTTGTAAACAAGAGAATCGTCCTGCCTTTTATAAAGTTCTTTATATTGCTTTAAAGACTCTTGTTTCTACCTAGACCTGTGTAGGAAGAAGCTTGGTCACAACATAATGTTAGGTAGTGTTCACAACGAGATATTAGGTACATGTCTTGCTCTCAACATGTTAGGTACATATCGTGTTCTCAACATGTTAGGTACATATCGTGTTCTCAACATGTTAGGTACATATCGTGTTCTCAACATGTTAGGTACATATCGTGTTCTCAACATGTTAGGTACATATCGTGTTCTCAACGTGTTAGGTACACATCGTGTTCTCAACATGTTAGGTACACATCGTGTTCTCAACATGTTAGGTACACATCGTGTTCTCAACATGTTAGGTACACATCGTGTTCTCAACATGTTAGGTACACATCGTGTTCTCAACATGTTAGGTACACATCGTGTTCTCAACATGTTAGGTACACATCGTGTTCTCAACATGTTAGGTACACATCGTGTTCTCAACATGTTAGGTACACATCGTGTTCTCAACATGTTAGGTACACATCGTGTTCTCAACATGTTAGGTACATCGTGTTCTCAACATGTTAGGTACACATCGTGTTCTCAACATGTTAGGTACACATCGTGTTCTCAACATGTTAGGTACACATCGTGTTCTCAACATGTTAGGTACACATCGTGTTCTCAACATGTTAGGTACACATCGTGTTCTCAACATGTTAGGTACACATCGTGTTCTCAACATGTTAGGTACACATCGTGTTTTCAACATGTTAGGTACATATCGTGATTCTCAACATGTTAGGTACATATCGTGTTCTCAACATGTTAGGTACATATCGTGTTCTCAGCATGTTAGGTACATATCGTGTTCTCAGCATGTTAGGTACATATCGTGTTCTCAACATGTTAAATACATATCGTGTTCTCAACATGTTAGGAACATATCGTGTTCTCAACATGTTAGGTACATATCGTGTTCTCAACATGTTAGGTACATATCGTGTTCTCAACATGTTAGGTACATATCGTGTTCTCAACATGTTAGGTACATATCGTGTTCTCAACATGTTAGGTACATATCGTGTTCTCAACATGTTAGGTACATATCGTGTTCTCAACATGTTAGGTACATATCGTGTTCTCAGCATGTTAGGTACATATCGTGTTCTCAGCATGTTAGGTACATATCGTGTTCTCAGCATGTTAGGTACATATCGTGTTCTCAACATGTTAGGTACATATCGTGTTCTCAACATGTTAGGTACATATCGTGTTCTCAACATGTTAGGTACATATCGTGTTCTCAACATGTTAGGTACATATCGTGTTCTCAACATGTTAGGTACATATCGTGTTCTCAACATGTTAGGTACATATCGTGTTCTCAACATGTTAGGTACATATCGTGTTCTCAACATGTTAGGTACATATCGTGTTCTCAACATGTTAGGTACATATCGTGTTCTCAACATGTTAGGTACATATCGTGTTCTCAACATGTTAGGTACATATCGTGTTCTCAACATGTTAGGTACATATCGTGTTCTCAACATGTTAGGTACATATCGTGTTCTCAACATGTTAGGTACATATCGTGTTCTCAACATGTTAGGTACATATCGTGTTCTCAACGTGTTAGGTACATATCGTGTTCTCAACGTGTTAGGTACATATCGTGTTCTCAACGTGTTAGGTACATATCGTGTTCTCAACGTGTTAGGTACATATCGTGTTCTCAACGTGTTAGGTACATATGTTCTCAACGTGTTAGGTACATATCATGTTCTCAACGTGTTAGGTACATATCATGTTCTCAACGTGTTAGGTACATATCATGTTCTCAACGTGTTAGGTACATATCATGTTCTCAACGTGTTAGGTACATATCATGTTCTCAACGTGTTAGGTACATATCATGTTCTCAACGTGTTAGGTACATATCATGTTCTCAACGTGTTAGGTACATATCATGTTCTCAACGTGTTAGGTACATATCATGTTCTCAACGTGTTAGGTACATATCATGTTCTCAACGTGTTAGGTACATATCTGTTCTCAACGTGTTAGGTACATATCATGTTCTCAACTGTTAGGTACATATCATGTTCTCAACGTGTTAGGTACATATCGTGTTCTCAACGTGTTAGGTACATATCATGTTCTCAACGTGTTAGGTACATATCATGTTCTCAACGAGTTAGGTACATATCATGTTCTCAACGTGTTAGGTACATATCATGTTCTCAACGTGTTAGGTACATATCGTGTTCTCAACGTGTTAGGTACATATCGTGTTCTCAACGTGTTAGGTACATATCGTGTTCTCAACGTGTTAGGTACATATCGTGTTCTCAACGTGTTAGGTACATATCGTGTTCTCAACGTGTTAGGTACATATCGTGTTCTCAACGTGTTAGGTACATATCGTGTTCTCAACGTGTTAGGTACATATCATGTTCTCAACGTGTTAGGTACATATGTTCTCAACGTGTTAGGTACATATCATGTTCTCAACGTGTTAGGTACATATCATGTTCTCAACGTGTTAGGTACATATCTGTTCTCAACGTGTTAGGTACATATCTGTTCTCAACGTGTTAGGTACATATCATGTTCTCAACGTGTTAGGTACATATCATGTTCTCAACGTGTTAGGTACATATCATGTTCTCAACGTGTTAGGTACATATCATGTTCTCAACGTGTTAGGTACATATCATGTTCTCAACGTGTTAGGTACATATCATGTTCTCAACGTGTTAGGTACATATTGTTCTCAACGTGTTAGGTACATATCTGTTCTCAACGTGTTAGGTACATATCATGTTCTCAACGTGTTAGGTACATATCATGTTCTCAACGTGTTAGGTACATATCATGTTCTCAACGGTTAGGTACATATCATGTTCTCAACGTGTTAGGTACATATCATGTTCTCAACTGTTAGGTACATATCATGTTCTCAACGTGTTAGGTACATATCATGTTCTCAACTGTTAGGTACATATCATGTTCTCAACGTGTTAGGTACATATCATGTTCTCAACGTGTTAGGTACATATCATGTTCTCAACATGTTAGGTACATATCATGTTCTCAACGTTTTAGGTACATATCATGTTCTCAACGTTTTAGGTACATATCATGTTCTCAACGTTTTAGGTACATATCATGTTCTCAACGTTTTAGGTACATATCATGTTCTCAACGTCTTAGGTACATATGTTCTCAACGTGTTAGATACACATCGTGTTCTCAACGTGTTAGGTACACATCGTGTTCTCAACGTGTTAGGTACACATCGTGTTCTCAACGTGTTAGGTACACATCGTGTTCTCAACGTGTTAGGTACACATCGTGTTCTCAACGTGTTAGGTACACATCGTGTTCTCAACGTGTTAGGTACACATCGTGTTCTCAACGTGTTAGGTACACATCGTGTTCTCAACGTGTTAGGTACACATCGTGCTCTCAACGTGTTAGGTACACATCGTGCTCTCAACGTGTTAGGTACACATCGTGCTCTCAACGTGTTAGGTACACATCGTGCTCTCAACGTGTTAGGTACACATCGTGCTCTCAACGTGTTAGGTACACATCGTGCTCTCAACATGTTAGGTACACATCGTGTTCAAAACATAATGTTAGGTAAACTCATGAGTGGAACAATTTATTCGTCGCATCATAACTGTCACAAAGTGGCATTCCCACTAACACTCGTTCATTCCCCTTTAGGAGAAAGGGATCTTGATCAAGCCTGGTATCCTCCCATTCTCCGTGTGATATAAAACCCTTTGTAATGGGTTTATTACTTCCCCATGATTATAATACACCACGTGAGGGTAATTTACACCACAAGTAGAATACGATCCTACACATTAATTTTTGGACACTCTTGCCATGGGTTCAAACCCTATCCGTTCTGCGATTTGGTTGCAATCGTCTTATGATCTCATGAATCTTGCGCATGCATTGGAGAAAATGGGAAAGACAGAGCAGAGGGCTTAGAAGTTCTCATCGAAGCTATCTGCTGAGAACTAGCTACGTTTAATTTATTATCTATATTTATGACTTCAGGATAGACGAGCAGAAGGCTCTCTCCCCTACTGTTCATTCCCTCCTTCCACTGTCAGTATGAATAATGGGTATAATTATATAATTCCATATTGCAAGAAAATGGCATGGAATTTACATGAGATGGAACTAGATGGAAGATATGGGCTACAACTGATACTACTAAATTTCTACTATTACTATCCTGACTACTTGTACAGCTGTGTACCAGTAGTTTTATTTCTGCTTACCAACAGGTCAACCGTTTAATTCTCTACTACTATTTTTGACTCTATTTTTCCAGTTGTCTGATCATGTTGGAACAGTTGGATAGATATTACAAATTTGCTTTACAGATTGCCTCATTTATTGTGTGCATAAGACGGTCAGCGTGGGTTTACTATGGGTTTAACAGGTGGTTGAGTGGGGGTAGCGAGTGTACTAGGCAACATCTTCCTGTCCTCCCTCATCATACCCTATACTTGTATCTTATTCACTGTAACTCATTATCACGTTTTGATGTATTATAAACGTTTGACTTAAATTTATACTACGTATGCATATTTTAGAAGCACAGGCAACACCTCCAACTAGGCCACAAAATATCGAACTCAATACAATGCTTGTTAGGTATCTCTGAAGGAGGATCTTGAAGTTGTTACCACTTTTATTCCCTTCCACGGTTTCGTGTTTTAATGCCATAACCAGAGAGGATCTCATTAGATCAGCTTTAAATTTTCAAGGCTGGTGTACGGTAACTAGGGTAAGATTTTGAATCTATTGGCATGTACAGATGCCTCTGACCAAAGATGTAAATCCATTCCAAGTCTCCTGGAATGTCTCCAGTAACTGTCAAAGCTCGGTTGAATAGCGTCAAACGTTCCAGAAAGTTTCCTCTTAGTTCAGAAAGTGAAGTTAGTTTAGATGCACAGTTGTCAAATCTACGTGTATAGTTGTGTGGAATTTTCATTCCCGATAAATAAATTAGTCTTCGTGTTTTGAACACCTTCAGTATTTAATGGTTGATCCATCTTACGGACAGGATACTACCCATAAATTTAGTGTGCTCGCAAATTTATGTATATTAGCTATAAAAAAAATGGAATATTCTATAACTGGAAAATTCCTCTTGTTGATCGCCTTCAAATTTACAGCGATGTATTTTTTCAGAAAACAAGACTCGCGTTAATTTTGGGTTGTAAAAGTTACAATTTGCCATTTTTACTCAGTAGTGATTCTGATTTCCAGTTAATAACTTAAGACGCCTTAACTCTGATGCTGTACACAATAATGATAACATTGTAAGTTAAGACTGTGAAGATACAAAATTTAAATTTTACTGTAATTGATAAGGAATTTTGATTCTTTGAGTTTAGGTCAATTGAAAAAAAAAGGTTTTCTTTCTCTTTGGGCTATGAATATTGATTGGCTTCAATCTTGAAAGCTACTACATAACTGCATTAGAAACTTATGCCACACTCTGCACTATTCATATCACTGGTAGAGTCACAGCTGTCTTGGATTATGCAATAAAAGGATAAATCTCTCTGAGGGGCGACCAAAATAAACCGAGTTAAACTAATTCATGAACAAGTTAAACTAATTCATGAACGAGTTAAACTAATTCATGAACGAGTTAAACTAATTCATGAACGAGTTAAACTAATTCATGAACGAGTTAAACTAATTCATGAACGAGTTAAACTAATTCATGAACGAGTTAAACTAATTCATGAACGAGTAAAACTAATTCATGAACGAGTTAAACTAACTCATGAACGAGTTAAACTAACTCATGAACGAGTTAAACTAACTCATGAACGAGTTAAACTAACTCATGAACGAGTTAAACTAACTCATGAACGAGTTAAACTAACTCATGAACGATTTAAACTAACTCATGAACGATTTAAACTAACTCATGAACGATTTAAACTAACTCATGAACGATTTAAACTAACTCATGAACGATTAAACTAACTCATGAACGATTTAAACTAACTCATGAACGATTTAAACTAACTCATGAACGATTTAAACTAACTCATGAACGATTTAAACTAACTCATGAACGATTTAAACTAACTCATGAACGATTTAAACTAACTCATGAACGATTTAAACTAACTCATGAACGATTTAAACTAACTCATGAACGATTTAAACTAACTCATGAACGATTTAAACTAACTCATGAACGATTTAAACTAACTCATGAACGAGTTAAACTAACTCATGAACGAGTTAAACTAACTCATGAACGAGTTAAACTAACTCATGAACGAGTTAAACTAACTCATGAACGAGTTAAACTAACTCATGAACGAGTTAAACTAACTCATGAACGAGTTAAACTAACTCATGAACGAGTTAAACTAACTCATGAACGAGTTAAACTAACTCATGAACGAGTTAAACTAATCTGAACGAGTTAAACTAACTCATGAACGAGTTAAACTAACTCATGAACGAGTTAAACTAACTCATGAACGAGTTAAACTAACTCATGAACGACTGCTTGTCTTGCACGTATACCGCGTATTTCTGCATTATGTTGCTTAAACCCCTCTATTGGGTTCATCGTCCAGTTTCTGCTCTTATGTTGCTTGAAAATCTTTGCGTGGTGTTGATCGTATACCTCGTAGTTTCCTGCCTTGGTGTTGCATCGTATACCTCGTAGTTTCCTGCCTTGGTGTTGCATCGTATACCTCGTAGTTTCCTGCCTTGGTGTTGCATCGTATACCTCGTAGTTTCCTGCCTTGGTGTTGCATCGTATACCTCGTAGTTTCCTGCCTTGGTGTTGCATCGTATACCTCGTAGTTTCCTGCCTTGGTGTTGCATCGTATACCTCGTAGTTTCCTGCCTTGGTGTTGCATCGTATACCTCGTAGTTTCCTGCCTTGGTGTTGCATCGTATACCTCGTAGTTTCCTGCCTTGGTGTTGCATCGTATACCTCGTAGTTTCCTGCCTTGGTGTTGCATCGTATACCTCGTAGTTTCCTGCCTTGGTGTTGCATCGTATACCTCGTAGTTTCCTGCCTTGGTTTTGATCTGTAGACTCGCCGCTTGAAATAGTCCTTCCAATTTGTATTAAAGCTGTTGAAAGATCTTAAAGATATGAATGAGATCTCGTAATGTTTCCCAAGAGAAAAAAAAATGGTTGGTGTTTTGGGTCATTCTTCATAAGGGTTTATTTCTGAGTAATGACACGAGGTCTTTTCCAGTAAATCTTCTTCGCTTTTTATTTGGTGACATGAAAACTGGACGGAATGCTCAAGATGCTGTGTTGTGCTCCAGGTTCCTAGCTATGAAACGTTGTCTTCTGATATATTTGTTGCTTGCAAATATGCATTACTTTTTACTTTTGAGATCATTGCTTATAGTTGCTCCAAGGTCTTTTTCCTTTTGTTCCGTTTTTTTTACTGCCATTTTGTATTAGTTTGTTATATTCAAAACTCATCTTTCACGTCTCCGACCGAAGTGCAAATTTGTCCGGATCACTTTCAATACACAAGCATTCAACTTTCAATTTCTGACTTTCCAGCAAAGTTAGAAAGACAAGTAACTGGGAACTAAGGCTGAAAACAGGTTTATATCTACGGAAGGAAATGGGAGTGAGGTACATATGTTTGTAAACATAAGGATCGCTTTAAAAAACCTAGATGAAGAGTCTGGGTCATTTTTTTTCCGGTGCTGGTGGGGATCCCACAACTATTCAAACACATAATGAAGACTTAAGTCCGCAGGAAAGTATCAAAGCAGAAAACAGAGCTGAGAGAATGTGCAAAGCAAGAACAGAGAATATAATGAAATATTTTCACTATAGGAATGAAGAAGTGGAACAAGTTAGGCAATAACAGTGGAAGCGAACCCATACTGGTTTCAAAAATGTATAAAAGGCTCAATCACGTAAATCGATCTAAAATTAAGAGATGGGACCAAAAGCTACAACGCGTACACACACACACACACACACACACACACACACACACGCACGAATGCGTAGATAATCTTATGCACGGGAGGTTGCATTTAGAGTGCCAGTTAAGTTTTTGGTATGCTAGAGCTAGATAATCAGAGCAGCAGAGAATTTGGAAGCTTACCTGCAAAGGTCACTAAAGGTCGTGTTTGTGTGTTTACCTAGCGGGGGGTGTGGGATAATCTCTAGTATCCTGGTCCCTGTTTATTTATACCATGTGAATGTATTAACTAGTTTCCATCGTACGTATCACATCTACTCTTTTAACTGTCAATTTTTTTAGTTGTCCTCTAAAGTCATCAGGATATCTTGTGCACATTTGTTACACCTCCCGTGATCCTTGTACTAAGTTAGTTGGTTTCGACTTTATAGTCTCCTCGTAAGTTAGTCCTCTAATGACTTTTAGCCTTCTAGTCATTGGAACTAGTGATGCATGTCATCGCTGATTGAGGTGACAGCTCCAGGCTGGGTATGAATACTGTTATAGGCCTGACATAAATCATATATAGCATCTAAGGTTCCTTAATACCATTATGATGTTTGTTCAGCACGTATACGCCTCAGATGCTATTCAGGTGATCTGTGCCACTGGCGATATACTAGCTAATGTGTTTACCTATGGTCTTTTTCTTCTTAAAATTGTATTTTCTGTTTACCCCTCCAAGTCCCCC